>CAIGQZ010000320.1:7605296-7647674 GCA_903798205.1 Danio tinwini | reverse complement strand
TCTATCTATCTATCTATCTATCTATCTATCTATCTATCTATCTATCTGTCTGTATGTCTGTCTGTATATCTATATTATATTCATAATTATTTGTATTAACATTATTTACAGATCTAGTTAGCAATCTATTTGATTGATGTATTGTATTTATTATGAATATTATTCAGAAACTTGACTCTTAATCTATCTGATATTACAAATTTCTGATTGATGTACTCATAATTATTCATATTATCAAAATAATTATGCTGACAGCTGTCTGTCTACTTGAACAATTCAGATGTATAGGCTACCTAGTATCAGCTATCTGTCAATTGACATATGCATATTGTTATTCAGACTATAATTCAGAAATCATCTATCAAAAATTATATTATTCAGAATTACGCATCAATAATGTTATCTAACTGTTTATCTTCTTATATGGCATGCAAATACACACTTTGGATCATTATTTCCATAAAAGCAAATGATAAAGTGAATTTAAGTGCACCAGTGCTTTCTGATGCAGAGGGGTGTACTATTATTCCCACTATCATCATGATGATGATCGTCACTTTCTTCCAGTGCTGATGTTCTCACCATCACACGCACCTCGGCAGCAGACAGTGCGTAAGAGAGATAGACTCTAATCTCATTCCACTAATGCTCTCTTTACATTAGAGTACAGACCGAGCTCTGTCTCAGCCATGCTCTTTCTTTGTCTCCTAACCAGGGATTATTCACTGAATGAGAGAGCGGGGTAGCCGGTTCAGAGGAGGGGGCCTGAAAAATGCTGTGTAACCCGACCCGGGCGGTCCATCTGGAGAAGGCCCACATGGACAGAGATTTCCCACATAGCAATTACTGCCTCTGCAGCTTCGGGAGGAATCTGACACAATGTTCCTTTCTTCTCCCATAAGCACATTTGCTGATGCAGGGAGGTAAACACAGGTGAATGGCACTAACAGGGGAAGATTGAACTGCATATTGATATGGAAAAAGTTTAATGGGATATCGCAGGACATATAGATATTAGATACTAAACTGAGGGCATTAACCACTATAGTGGGTCAAATGGGTTCTTCGTTGACCAGTATTGAATATTTAATTACATCATCCGGTTTTAATTTTTCCAAACTATGCATGAACATCAGTCATCTATTATTTTCAGTGTAGTCTTCGTAATGTGACTGAGTGCATGTTTACATTTTTTTTACTTTGCGTTTTTTGAAAAGTTGGTGCATATAGGTGAGCCAAGTTCACACAGATGTACCAAAGCTAGCAAGAAAAGCTGTTTAATGCATCCCAAGCCCAATAAATGATGACGCCACCTTGTAGATGGCATCTTCAGACCCAAAAATGCATAAAATTGGTATCATGCAAACACACCCTTGTTGTTTAATCCATAGGGTTCAGATTCGGCACTATTTTCTATTTATCAACATGCAGCAACCTAAAGAGAGTCTAACACTATAGGAGTAACGTTACTCTTCAATGATGGCTAATGTTTTAATATTGTCATTCATTCTGTATGAATAGATTTATGCAAAAGGAGATAAAGAGGACTTAATCCAGCAATCCTCTCCTCACCTACATTAGCAGCCCCTGACCCAGATACAGGGCTGGCCTCTCCCTTTACCAAGCGACAAAGCACAAGCTGTTTCACACAAATGCCACACTGAGTTCTCTAGGAGCTGTGTTTCATACTCTTTTTAAGCATTTATTTTCAGAGGGTTTCAATTAGCAACATATAATACAAGTAATTCATTGTGCTATTTGAACAAACGCATCCCCTAAAAGAGAAAGCGGCCTAATATGATTAATCTAACACATTAGGATTCACAATGGCACTGGAATGAAAAGCAACATGGCCGACTAGTATCAGTGAACCACTCGGATCAATGACTGGAGCATTGGGAGCTTTGAGACTGTAGTGTGCAGAGGGAATATTTGAATTTCAGCCCAACCTGCACTACTCACAGTCACTTGCTCAGGGGGCAGAGCTTGTGACATCATTAAAACAAACTCTATATTCGAAATGATGCTCCGAGTTCTTTGTCTATATTTTTTAATATTCATGCCTCACAGTGGAGTTGTTCTCAGGTAGTAGTTGGCAAGTCTAGAACCACCGGATCTGCCTACCTCACCAGTGTGAGTTCTACCATTGCCAAATACCATCAGAGAACCTTTTGTCCTTGAAATAGTAGTAGTAGAAGAAATGGGCCATTCTTTGAGACATCGGACATACAGTATGATACTAAACTTTTTCCTAAACTGAAGATACTTTAAATTTAAATAAGACAATAAATCAAGAACAATGTCCCTTAGTGCCATGTGTAACTAAATGATGTTCTAAGCAATGCGATAGATAGAGAAACCATTTTAGGTTTCCCCAAATCAAGTTTTACTCAAGGTACTTTTGTCAGTCGATTTTTTTTTAAGTTTTGCTTACAAACGACATTGAGAAGTTTCCATGGATCCTAAAGGTTCTTTATGAAACCATCAATGCCAATAACCACCAATGCATTTATTCTTTTAAATTAAGTCATGAAATGGCCCCTAAAAATAAAGAACTGAACTGAATATCTTTTTATTCCACAGCTGTAGCACTGCACAGAAGTACAACAAAAAATATTGCTAATGAAAGCACATACGGTGCATTGATTGACAAAAGTGCAGTTGCTTCCAAGAGGACTTGAATATTTGAGTGTCCTCCAGTAATGGCTGATGATGCAGCTACACCATTTTAGGGCCATAATGTATCTGAGCAAATCATCTCTGGGCAAAACCCAACTTCTTTTGGGGTTCGGCTGCAGTGGCTGAAAGGAAAATGTCTTCCCGAAGATCCAAGATTATTGAATTTTCAGCTTTCCGCAGTAAAGGTCGCTTCTTATGTTACACTGGGCAGAAGGACTCAAAATAGAACATGAGTGCCTCAGAGAGGATCAATCGTGCCGACGGCCTGCTGTCTGTCCTTTGTGATTACGTGAATTTTTTTTTTAAGTAGCATTTCTGTCTTGTCCCATATTGGCACTACACATAATTGCTCAACGTATATATAAAGAAGCAAAAATGTGCTAGTGCCAAAACAGGCAAAGAAGAGGGACAGAAGAGTGCCCAACTCAGCCAAGGGTTGTGAATCAGTTCCCATACAGCAGAGAGCAAATCAAACATGTGGTTCTTTCTCTGCTCTGTTTATGGCCCTTTGGTAATTCACTGATAGTGTGCTTTCACAGTGAATTCTACCAGTGCCATACACAGAACAGGAGTCTGTCAGCTTCACCCTTTAAGACTCCGGCAATAACAATGAAAGAACGACAGAACAGTAGGGAATTGGGGGCATACAGGTGGGAGGGAGATTTGGTTAAGGAGGTTGAGAAGAACCCTTCTTCCTAAAGGGAAAAGGAGAGAAACAGACAGAGAGTGAGAAAGGAAACGCAAAAGTGCATCACAGGAGTTTAAGAGAGACCCAAACTAAAGCTAAGCACAATGCAGCATATAATAACAAAGGGAAATTTTGGTGGATGCCTTTGTTGAAGAAACCAAACGCTGCCTTGGAATTGAACCTATAACTTTGCTGTTTGAGGTTCCTCCATTAAAAAACTCAACTAACTAATTTAACTTATGAAGAATGCACATAAAAGATAACCAGGTTGTTGCTTTTTGTGTCTTTTTTTGTTGGATTATCTCCACATGTAAAAAAAAAAAAGAATCCACTGAATCACCAAATTGCTGACATTATCCCTCATAATGTGCTCAAGCAGACATTTTAATTAGCAGTTGAAGAGATTACACCAAGTTATGTTAATACTTAATCATAGATCATCTTCATAGATTAGCAAAATTCTGGATTTATATTAAAATGATGATTTACTGTGGAGTGACGTCACAAAAACAACATCCATCCAAGCAAAGCAACCAATTCCTGAGCAATTAAAGCCTGCAGAGATCCATTAACAGCTTCTTCAATGTTTGACATCATCATCATCATCACCCACTGGGACGCCATTTGCTGGGTTCACTAGCCTTAAGCAAAAAACCCAAAACTACATTATCAAACACAGCACCCAAGAGAGCTTACTGCATTCAAAACCCTATATCTGCTGGTTTCATGCCATATGCTTTAAGAGAAGCCACCAGACCTAGAGCCACCCTCCTCCCCTAAAGACGAATCCTGCAGCCCCACCCAGGAGGACCGAGGAACAGCCATTAGCTTCTGCTCCCTCTGCTCCTGCAGGAGATGGAGGCCGGATTGATTCCAGATCAAAAATGATGTTCTAAGTGATTTTTCAGACGCCCAAATGGCTCCCGGAGCAGGACTCCTCTTGCAATTTCCTGGAATAATCAATACCTCTAAAAAGCCAAGTTGAGAAGCTAGCATAGTCAAATTGGTCTGGCTCGTTTTGTTTTTCCCCCACCCCTGCTTGATGAAAAAACTCAAATGATAGCATCATGATGACTTAATGGTCTATTTTTACAAGGGGACTTGGCACAAAACATAAAAAAACTAAAGTGCTTGAAACTAAATTTTTGATTTCCAAAATTGTGAATGCAAGTCGAAATTAGGCAAAATGGTATCAAATTCCATAATAAAAGTTTAATAATAAGCCATCAGATTATCTATATGTTAATTTCCCTGACTGTTTTAATATAATTAAATAAATTATCACACAGCATATATTTATATAATTTATGCAAATAATAATAATTATTATTATTATTATGTAATCCAACTTCGTGAGTCATCTGATTTAATGTATTCTTTATATTCAGTTAAATCTATAAAAACAAATATTAATAAATTTGAGCCTGAACTAGCCATATTTTAATGTCGTTTTATGGAAGTGGGGTATCTTGAATTGATTGTTTTGAGCTCTACATGGCAGAACGCCTGCACTGCGTCATATTGTTTTTCAGTTAAATACGGCCAAAGTTATCGAAAGATTCCATCTCATCTTTCTTCTCATCATTAATAAGTTGCGTGTGGGTTCGTTGGCACCTCTCGTTAACCTCAATGACAGTCTCAAAGCTCCCGGTTAATCGCATTTGTCTAATTAGCGAGCATCTCTTCGAACTTCAGTTATTTTAGGAAAGATTTTGCCAGTCTCCCCCCAAAAGGACAACGCCCGGGGCCACTTGTGCTCTCAAGGTGATTGTAGGCAAAACATTCATTGTAGATATCTCAGATTGTTTACCCAAAACATAAAACTATTATCTTTATATACATGTTTTAGTTGCTTTATTAAATAGGCATGATACATTGTATTTTAAATATATTTCTTCTATGATATTCACTTAGAATTTTGTGGTGAGAAACATCCGAAAATCATTCAAAAAAAGGCCCGCGTATTAGCTACAAAGCAAATAAATAAATACATTTTAAAATAGATTGTTTGAAAAGTTTGGTACTAAGGCATCTAATTAATTATGATATGTGCTTAATATTTGGCATCATAACCACTGTTATTGTGATAGTTTTTATTTATTTTTTATATAATATTGTGTGGTAAATCTATGTTATAACCCAAGCGCAGCTCGTGGTTGCTTTTGAGTTCTACTTGTTTAGTTTATATTCATTCTGTTGTCAGAATTTAAAAAAATTAATTGTATCTACTAAACAAATCTCTTTAAGCCTATGCAAACGACTGAGGGCAAACTGAAAAATCAAAGAGAAAAAGACGACAATCAGATTTTGCTAGAATTAGGCGGTACCCTGAAAAGGTGTAGATGGACCGATGACATGAAATAGCCCACTTTTAGGAAGCAGACATGCCCTGCGGTCTGAAATGCTACACTCTATTTAAAACCATTTTAAACTAAAATAATTACAAAATACTTTACAGCTATTGCTGTTTTTAAAGATACTAAAATGAGCTAACAGTGAGGTAGGATATTTGTAGCCCACCTTTTAAAATGTCATCAGTACAAATAAATAAATTAGTCAAAGCAAAATGGTGTTTCAAAATAGAAAAAAAAGGCGAGACCAGGTAATATCGAAATAAGAACGAAAAATAATTTGTGGATGCTGATAAAAACAACATGCGTCAGAAATCTTTAGATATCATCACCGTTTTTTAGGGATGCTGTGAATGCACCTCAAGCACCTTATTTCAGCAAGGAGACTACGGGTTTCATGCACAGCAAATAACAAAAAATTGTCTAAAATAAAATGTTTAAGTAATAGTAATAATAAATTAAAAATAGAAATAATGTCGCTTCCCTCCTTACATAAAACCCGTTAATTTAATTGCAATCAAATGCAAACAGGCAGAGATAATGTATTTCAAAAAGAGAACATTAATTATATACACAGTCTTACAGTCTTTTGTGTTCAAACAATTATTTATAAGCTTACCTGATGCGTTCATCCCAGAATCCCAATGCCCATTTTCACATTCTGCTTCTTAGTTTACCTACTTTACTTTTCTTGTGCGCTCACACAGCTTTAAACCACTAAAATCTAAAACCCGTTTTTATCTACCTTATTTGCACAGATTCAGCTGAAATCTGAGCGCTTGCTATCGAAAAACGACGTGGTTTATTCTCCAAACACCCCACGCCGAGCTGGAGTTTATTTAACCTCGTTCGCTTCCATGAGTGAACACGGACTTATCAAGCTCTCTCGCCGCATAATCGAGCATTTTTCAATGAGACAAAGAAGTCAAAGCGTCGTCACTGACTTCCTGAGTATCAAATAACAAATGCAGCCCAATTTCCCCCCCTTACATATTCTGCCTCTCTTTCTCTCTCTCTCTCTTTCTTCCACCTGGAGAGTCGCTGTACCTGCGCAGCTCCAGGTGCTGAACGACAGCAAGAATTTTATCTTTTCTCTTCTTAACAAGCAGACAAATTTACTGTCGATATGCACAGAAGGCAGACCGCTTGTTTAGTCTGCAACCGCGAGGATTTACCAATGGAAAGATAATTAGTTAAGCATCTTACCCCAGTGCCGAAGGAATAATCCAACCCTCCTCTTGTCTCCTGCATTTTGCGATGTCACTAACTCAGGTGCTTTTTTCTGTCCTTTTAAGGTGGAGCTGACTGGAGGCGAGGCTCTGTGATTGAGCTCTGCTGCAGTTCGAGCATACAGATGTCACTGGTTTACTTCATCTTCGGATTAAAAGATTTTCAACCCCGAATTATTCAGGGGACGGGTTTTAATTTTAGCTACCATACAAAAATGATGAAGCGAGCAGCTTTTGAAGTGCAACCACAGCACCTTATTTTTGTGTAGTCTCGAGCAGAGTGGGAATTAAAGATTTTTCAATACGATAACTAGTTTTTAGTTTGGCCTTTTTTGCGTAAATTCCTTTTTGCGCAATATGATTTGTTTGGAGCAACTAGAAGTCTAGTTATCCATACATTTTAACCGTTTTTTAAGAAACATTATAATAAATATGTAGTTTTATATTTTTAGATTAAATGTACACATTTATAATATCTAAATCTAAAACCTACAACAAATATATATTTATTACCAGCACTTCTGTTATGTTGATGATAAATAGACCTGTTTGGGTCTATAACTTTAGTCATTAATGGAACGTTCTTTAAATGAATTAATGGATTCGAATTTTTTAACAAGAACATCGCTGGCCTTAGTAGGCGTTTTCAAATAAAAACACTACATTTTGTATAGCCTAGGTCTACATTTCTGATAAACATACAATAAAAAGATATATAGAACTAGCACTTATGTTTAGATAATTATTATGGTTACCACGCGAATGTTTATAACGAATTCTATAGGTAACGTTGAGCTCCTTGTCGTTACTGAAATGTTGTTAAAACGAATAGAATATAGGCTATTTTTTTTTTAAAAGACAGCACCTTTGGACTATTTTATGACTTGCATGATATATTTCATTTGCCAAAAATACATTCTTATTTTCGTGTTACGACACGCAACAGCGTTTCTTTGATTTATACTGTAGATTTTAATTTTAATTAAGCCGCATAGAATATACTCTCTACACTGCATGTTGTTTGCTTTATCAGTGCTGTAATATAAATGTAATTTTTAGGAATGTTATAGCCTCAATGAATTATAAACAAAATATCTGAATACAGCAGAAGATGTTTTTAATATCCTATTGTTTTTTCTAATTCGTCATTTACATTAGCCCACAGACTCTTACAAGCAAACACGTCTTGGCTCAAATTTGATGTGTTGTGTCTGTAGAGGGCTAGGACAGGTGTTTACCTGTATTACTGGCAAACAAAGAGGTTCTGTCTGTATTGAGAAACAGAGAGAGAGAGGGGGGGGAGAAGGGGAATAAAAAAACAGCTTTAAAATGACATTTTGAACCAGACTAAATTGGTTTCTGATCTACATATTAATCTAACAGGTCTGTTTGCTGATTTTAATATGGTGCACCTCCAGGTAGTCAAGATAGGAGCTAAACCAGCTAAAGACAAGGACTCGAACTAAATTCACCTAAAATTCTATCCTGATTAAACTATATTACCAATGATGCATGTAAAGTAGCCTACGTCTTCTGCAAAGCCTATCGATAAGCAATAATGCATTGCCTTGGTTTAGGTTTTTCCTCCCCATGTGTGTCCCGCAGGTCTTGAGTTTTGGGATCAGATGACATCATCCAGATGGCCGGTAATGAACAAGCATTCAAATGCACCATTTCATCTGCTCTATACGCCTGCAGGCCCTACCAGCTAAAGCATCCTTTTACATAACGATTCTCTTCAGTTAGAGTCCATCTTTGTCTTATGCATATATTTTTTAAGAAATACACTAAATAGGAGTGTATGTTGCTATATACCCTATTTCAAGTGTAAAAACATAGCTATTTAAAATAAGTTAAGTTTAAACCTACGTTTGAAGGCAAGATTATTAGCCCTCCTGGAATAATTTAATTTTAAAATGTTTTCCAAGTGATGCTTAATGGAGCAAGAAACTTTTCACAGTTTTTCATATAATACTTTTTATACTGGAGAAAGTTTTATTGTTGGAATAGTTTAGATTAATTAAAAGCATTTTTTAAACAATTTTTAAGGTTACAATTATTCAGAAATTATGTTTTCCATTGGCTACAGAACAAACCTGTGTTGTCCAATGACTTAATTTACATATCTTGCCTAGTTGACCTAATCAACGTAATTAAGCCTTTAAAATGCACTGTAAGCTGAATACTTAGATCCTGCAAAATAACTAGAAAGAAGTACTATCATGGCAAAAACTAAAGAAATAAGTTATTATTAAAGCAACTCTGTTTAAAAACGTGTTGATAAAACTTTTAAAGGAGTGCTCATAATTTTGACTTCAACTGTATGTGCATACTGGCTTAGGTATACCCATCTATTCCCCAATGTTAACTACAACTAAATTTTTGCAGTCTCAATACCTAGTAGAAATAG
Organism: Danio tinwini; assembly: GCA_903798205.1. Lineage (NCBI taxonomy): Eukaryota > Metazoa > Chordata > Actinopteri > Cypriniformes > Danionidae > Danio > Danio tinwini. The sequence continues at coordinate 7,638,317 of CAIGQZ010000320.1, read as the reverse complement.
TTACCCCATGCAGGTGCCATCAGCATCCCTCCATCCCAAGAGCAGCCGTGGTGCAGTCGGTGCATCACATCCAGGAGGCTGGAAGTGATGCTGTCCTCCATTGAGTCTCTCTTCATATATATACCGGTCCACATTACCCACAACCCCTGAGTCCATTTACCTGCTGTTGATAGCCGAAGCCTATACTGACACCTCAGTGGAAAAAAACGGCTCTATATTTTTAAATTATGCCAGTGGTGTTAGTCTGGCAGCTCTGGTTACATCTATTCAACCCGAATAGCCCAAGTGAAATGTATCCCGAGGGCTCTTTGTTGACCAGCCAGCCCTGGTCGAGTCCTCCCCTCACCCGTCCACTCTTCATTCACCTGATTAACTTCTGGAAAAGTCGAAACACGAGCCGCGGATCACCTGTATGAGGGAAGCTGAGTGAAGCTCTTGAATTTTTAAAATAGTCATTTCATTGCAGCTACCTGTAGCTCCATATGATGTTTAGAGCCCTCCCCACCTGCCAGGACAGGTATCGGGTGTACCCAGGCCACTCTTTTGGCACGAACGACGGCCTCTTCGAATGATACATGATACAGGCTGTGAAACAAAGAGCATGGTGGAATAGTTTACAGATTACCAATGGAGCATTGGATGTATTGACAGACGCCCATGAACTTCATCTGTTATATTACTGTATACTTATTAAATATTACACACTATAAATTTGATATATCGACACATGCTCAGATAATGAGTCATCAACTGCTTTAAGCCACTCTTTGTGGTTCAGGTTTTGTAACTGGAATACATTTTAATGTAAGACACAGGCAAAAATTAAATGCTTTATTAGGGAAGCTAATTATTTTGAGTTATTGTATTTTAAGGGCAGCGCTGCAATCTCAATAATGCAATATGTTACATTTTGGCAATGACTTCAAGCCTTTATTTAAGGGGTTTTCACTTAAAAAAAACGAAATTGTTAAATTATTTGAGAAAATGCATTCATATATTCATTTAAAATCCCGTTAAATTATTTTTTGGTGTATTTATTAGACTTTTCTACATTTTTTGTTTCATAATATTTAAATATTAGGCTATGCTACATTTTGCGTTCATTTACTTTAATCATATAATAAATTAAATAATAAAATAATGTTAATTAGGTGTTAACTAGTAACTTATTTGGTTTTGACTATATAATAGATATGAAAGTACAGAGATAAAACTCAATATAATTGACCCATTTGTCAATTTTCTGTTGCTCATTAATTAGCCACTTATTTGTAAATGAACAAATGCATGCTTTAAAATTGCATTTCTGAAAAGTATCTCACAGCAACACTTAAAAGCTTAAAAACAATCAGAGAAGACATCAGGAAGAACAAATGCTATTGCAGACTGTCAAGAAGCCTGTTTTTATCATGCTAGTGGGGATGATGGTTTGGGGATAAATTGAGATGCTGTTAATAGACTGCATGAGGATGTAATATAATTAACATTGATCCAATATTCTGTGTGTTTCAGCTCTAAATGAAACATTTGAGGAGAAATACTGGGTTAGATAACTTGGTTACACTTCACAATAAAATTGTATTAGTTCATGTATTTACTAACATGAACAAATAATATACATTTATTGCAGTGTACAGTTAGTTAATGAAATTAAAGTTGTTCATTCATTGTTAGTTCACAATAGCTCAGTACATTAACACGTTAAGAAGCATGAATTTAAATTTTAAATTAGTAAATGTTGAACTATAATTAATAAATGCTATGGTTTATTATTAGAATACATAAATATTAACTAATAAAACCTTTTAAATACCTTTATTTTCTATGAACAGAATGACACAGTAACACTTTAGTAGTTACAATCTATGCTATTAACTACTGGCTTATTACCTGCCTTTATTAACATATTAACTGTTCATTAATTATGATCTTATTCTGCATTCCTAATCCTACCCAGAACCTCAACCCAACTTCTACCTATATTAATAAACAGCAGTTTATTAAGCTAGTAGTGTTAGTCAATGACTTGTTTTCACCGTGAACTGTGGCTTAAACTAAAGTATTAATAAACTGATATTCTACTAATATTGCTAATACCAGAATATTTGTCCAGGCATTACATCGTGTCATCACCTTACCATCAGCAACATTTGGCATTATCAGGCACCATGGAGACGGTGAGTCAGAGCATCTGCCATTTGTGCCTTTGTCTGAGGCGTTTTTAATCAGACGGTCATCCATTAATAAGGGAGTTGGGCTGGTTTAGTAACCGAGTCCTCGACATGAGAGACGCGCAGCCGCTCCAGAGTCAGTCTCACATGTCCGCTTCAGGATGCAGTTTCACAGGACACGCGCTCTGATATGACAAACAACAAAAAAATATATATAATTAGCATTACTTTAGCTTATGGTCTTGGTTGTTGTTTATTTATTTGTTAGTTTTTTGCAATAATAACAAAACAATTAACCAACTATGTATATAAAACAAGCAAACATATAACTCGTACAAAAATTACAATGAGAAAATTACCTTGGTTGTTACTTAGCAGCAGTTTTGTTTAGTTTGATCGGGGCCATATAGCAAGCTATTAGCAATCTTATCACGTGACGTCGCCTATTATGATTCGGGTGTATTTGCCAACTCATTTGCTGATGATTTGCGGAGTTCAAAAGTGCAGAGGGTGATTATTGGGATGGATATCAGACTACCGCATCATTCTTATCGTTACAAAGCTGCAGTTTTGCATTTGTCATGCATTCTGAAACACTTTCGGTCCCATTTTTTTGTGTGTTTCCATAATTACGTTTTTCCGCGCATGTCATCTATCATCTCTGTTGCGATAACAAATGCAAACACATTACCTCAAAGCTCTGCAGTCCGAAATTGTTTTAAGTGAAAATAATGGAGACATTAACGAATATAAAAAAAGTATCAGGCTTCTCCTGTGAGTTCGGAGACCCACAGGGACCGTTCACGTGACTGGTAAAACTCTGCATTCGACCAATCAGCAAGGCCGACTGGGGCTGGGCATTACGTCATGTATGTCTGTAGTCTTCTTGACCATCGCACTGCAGATAAAGGCCTGTAAATATTTCATTGAGGAGCTCATGTTTCTCCAGCACTGGAGGTCAGGCCTTTCGAAAGAAGCAGTGCATGCACTGGCCCGTTTCTGTCTTCTCCTTGACTGCTTAAACTGACAGATTCTGAGTCTGTCTCATGGTAATAGGGCAACACAGTTAAGAAGGTGTTGCTAATATTCCCATTAAGTGTGATTAACAACAAACCACAAACGAAGCATTCGTTATAAACCCTTATTTGTTTGGTTATCTTGCAATATGGCGATTCCTGGAGGGCCGCAGCTCTGCACAGTTTTGCTCCAACCCTATCAAACACAGCTGATCCAAATAATTGAGGTGTTCAAAAGAGTCATGAACATCTTAATTTGTTGGATCAGCTGTGTTCGATCAGGGTTGGAGCAAAACTGTGCAGAGCTGCGAGTTTGAGACCTAAGGGCTATAGGATCCATCCTATTCCTGTAGTTAATTAAAGTTAGATGTATGCGATTTTGCCTTTGCACTACTTTGAGGAATAGGTTTTATTCTGTGGTAATTTTGACAGCAAATATGTATTTAGTTTTAGTCTCAGTCTTTTGACTAAAATGCCATTTACATATAGTCATATTTTAGTCTTCTGAATTCATTGAATTGAATTCAAATTTCAAGAATGGTTCATTTTGTTTTAAAGCTCAACATGTGTCAAGGTAACCCGATTATATGGCTGATAAATACGGATACTGTAAAAATACTGTAAAAATAAACTATCGTGTGCACTTGAGAAATGTATGCCATGCGTACAAGAAAGTCTTTATTATTGTTTTGATGTCTCCTTGGGGGCTCTGTAGATATGAATCTATTTGCCATCATAAATAGTAAAAATAACCCATCGAGAAAGGTTTTAAGACACTGTTGGCTGTTGCTTCAGTGTGACTTCAGCTAATCACTTTTGGCCAATGCACACAATAAATTTTATTCTAAATCTTGGACCTTATTCTGGAAAGAAAAAATGACCAATAAAAAGGTGTGAAGCACCAAAAGTGGCCCATATTAAAATGAATCTCAATACTATTTTGACTATTGTTGTTATCCATGAATTTTCAAATGTACTTTTCTTTTGTTATGATGACTATCTGGAGCTAATCTATTTCAGCTAAAATAGTGCTTAACATGTCACTAAAATGCTGTATTTATATCTCATAATTAAATAGTAGCCTGAATGGGACCTGTAACTGCAAAAAGGTCCACTTTTTGACAAAAACGACCACCCCTTTCAGCAGGCTGGCTATGGGCCTGTTTTCATTCACTCATTCGTTGTCTTTACAGCTTAGTCTCTTTATTAATCTAGGGTCGCCACTTATCCAGCATATGTTTTACGCAGCAGATCACTAGGAAACATCCACACTTATTCACACACACTATGGTCAATTTTAGCATACCCAATTCACCTGTACCACATGTTTTTGGACTGTGGAGGAAACCCACGTGAACACGGGGAACGCCAGCTGACCCAGCTGAGGTTCGAACCAGCGACCTTCTTGCTGTAAGGCGAACGTGCTACCCACTGGGCCACCACGTCACCTACAGGCCTGTTTATGCATTTTTATTAGCATATTTACATATTTATACATGTATTCAAAATATTTCCACCTGATCAAGAGATGAGAGAGCTTGGGATAAGTAGCCAAATGTGGGCTATATTCACTTTTCCTTACATCAGACTTGAAACATCATACAAATAATGCTTAATCAATGCACATGCAGCTTTTGAATATAATTTAAAATAATATGTAAAATATATATATATAAATTTGATACACATATACATTACATACACATATGCATATATATACATTTGACAACAGATGCATTTGTTCTTATTTGTTCTCAAAAGGTCATATTACAGCTGGATAAGCATAATGCCATTTATGCCAGCATTTATATTGCCAGTTAATGTGCACTCACATATATGGATTACTAAATTAGTGAATGATTTTGCAAACAGCTCAGACAAAATGTTTTTATTATTCATTTAAGAGAATCTTCTTAGTGTGTTTTAGACTGATTTAACAGTGATAATAGCCTATAGAAAATGAGCAGGAAATGAAGAGTAAAATATGAGTTCTAGTTTGTGCTCATTTTTAATTTCATCTCTCGTTCCTAAAGCATGAAAGAACCAGAAAGGACAGATTGCTGCGTGACAGAGACAGTTTGGCTGAAAAGATTAATTTGCCTTATGTTGCTAAATTGTTTCTTCCGTGGTAATAAAACTAGAGTGTCTCCGCCCCCTGCAGGACACTAATGAAACTCCAGCAGATTCACGCATATGTAGCTCGTGGGACGCCTGCTGGTTAGTGCTGGAACATGCACATTCAACTAGAAATATTATTAGAAAAAATATTTTAGAATGTAGAATAACATAGCAATTAATTTGCCCACTGAATGCATTGAGATGGCCTGATAAACGATTTCTTTTTTAGTGCTTTTTTTTGCAACTACATGTCTATTTGTTTCTACATCTGTATCTGCAATATTCTATGGATACATATTATTCACTTGATTAACACTTTTGTAACATGTCTGCCATCTAGTGGTTTTACACAGCAATGACATTATACAAATCAAAGGTCAACTATTATTATGGGTAATAATGTTTCGAAAATAAGTACATTAATAGGTATAATTTTGTGCGAGAAAAACTGAACATTAGTTCGTTGTGATATGTAGTTCAAATATGTTTTTATATTATTAATTATAATATGATTTCTCTATTAAATGCAGCAGTCAATGTTGCAACGTATTGCACAATTCATACAAATTATGAATAATACTTTATAAATGATTTTCATGTCGCTTTCGGGATGATGGCGTCATAAAAGCCGTCGTTAATGAATATGCTAATGATTGAGTGGGGAAACGTTCCATCGACATTCAGAGCAGCAAGCATATTTGCATAAAAATGTAATGTAAAAATCAATAAATTAAAATGTAATGTTCCTATTCTGACTTGTATCACGGTTTGAAAAATAGTGACAAAGTACTTTTGAAAAATAACTTTATAACAATATATAAAACAGTAAAATAAAACAATATATCTTAGTCAAATAAAAATACAGCAAGAAGGTCGCTGGTTCGAGTCCCGGCTGGGTCAGTTGGCATTTCTGTGTGGAGTTTGCATGTTCTCCCGTGTTTCCTCCGCGTGCTCCGGTTTCCCCCACAGTCCAAAGTCATGTAAGTGAATTGAATAACCTAAATTGGCCTTAGTGTATGTGTGTGAATGAGTGTGTATGAATGTTTCCCAGTATTGGGATGCAGCTGGAAGAACATCCACTACTTAAAACAAATGCTGGATAAGTTGGCGGTTCATTCCGCTGTGGCAACCCCTGATTAAAAGGACTAAGCCGAAAAGAAAATGAATGATCGAATAGACTTTTAATAGGTCATCAAATTACAACTGCTCTAAAATACGGCTGGCAAGATATGTGTGTGTGTGTGTGTGTGTGTGTGTGTGTGTAAACTATTGTTACACAATGTAATTTCAGCGGATGATTTATGTAAATGCTAAATATATATATAATAGTCAATAGTTTTTTGTTCAAAAACAGTTTTCATACATTTTTTATATATTTCATACATTTGTAACTTTATTTCTCTCACACACACCCTATTTTGAACAGAAAACAAAGACGCAAAGCAGCTTGTACACATATTTAATATTTTATTAAAAAAAGAAGTTATTACAGTTTACTGTACACAGCTATTTAAGAGATTATAATCCTATATAGATAAAGAGCATTTTGTCCTTTGTGACAGGCATGCCCACTTCACAATGCAAAAGAAAAACAAAACAGAATGGCAAATAAACATTAATTTTAATGGATAAGGAAATAAAAGGGGCAAATTACCAGAATACCTGGGATAAAAAAAATGCAAAAGAAAAAAAAAAAGTATTTTTTTTCTTTTTCTTTTTCTTAAATCAGCGTATCACACACTAGGTACTAGATACAGATACTATAAAAAAATCCATGCTGTATGCCCACATAAGCCCCTTGACTGAGCACCCTCTTGAAGCACAGATATAGGGACTAAAGGAGTGGACAGCCAGGACTCAACTAGACTGGACTCTACACTGGACGCATGCAAAAGTGCACTGGAGAGCTCGAGTCAACACCAATGCTAGAGACGTGATGCCAACAGCCGAGAGCGCCAGCTGGGGGCCCCTGTGAGGCAATGGCACCAACCGGAAGACAGATCTCTCTCTTTCTCCCTCTCTCTCTCTCTCTCTCAGGCAAACAAACAGCTGGAGACCACAACATTAATAACTGCTGTCCCCTAGATGTGTATGTGTGTAGATACTTGTGCGCGTGGTGAGCTTATGGGTGCAAAACACAAAGGACACACTGTCATCATTATTTACTCCACCCCAACCCACTAACTTAAAAAAAAGAAAAGAAATACTCCCTTCAAACCCAAACACCTTTTATTCAGCACATATTACCTGCTCCAGATGGGTGCGTCTGCTATTGACATGGAAGGGGGGGAGAAAACAATATAATAATTCAAAAATTAGTAAATAAATTCATCAAATAAATGTCTAATTATAATGGAAGCACACTTATACATGTTTATTTGAGATTCTCAGACTCCTTAGTCGTTGACATGACAATTAAAAACAAATGGATTCAAATCAAACGTCCACATTTTGTGTCTCATATAAAGGGATCAAAAATTAAAAATAAAATGAAGCAGAAATGAAATCGCGAAGCTGAGTTTGCCGTGTTTGTTAGGGTGTGTGTTGCTAGGCATGGCAAAATGTTCACACAGCCAACCAAACCACAACGTGTGTGTTTTCTCCTTACGTGTATGACAAAATGTGAAACAAAGTGTATGTCATCTCTCCTTGTGAACTTATTAATACAATACTGCATATAAGTGGTGTTTTCTTTTAATAATTATTATAATTCTGAAAAACATGAACCCCCTTTAACAGATTTAGACTCAAAGATGTCCATTGCACAATTTGGCTGATTCTTGACTAGGGCTTAAACAACTTTAAATGTTTTGCCTATAAAGAAAAACAAGAGAGAACTGAAAAAAAAAAATATATATATATATATATATATGCAGCTCAAAAGCTGAAATAAAACAGTTCCCTTGATGAAATTTGGTCAAGCTTCGACGTTCATTTTTTTACAAGCGTTGTACGCTACACGTCAAAACTAGTTTCATTTACATTCTGGATTATGAATGAATTTGCAAGATTTGTGAGAATACTGCAAAACACACACACACACGCACACACACACGCACACGCACAAACATAAACTAAATCTGGTTCTTCATGTTACCAACATGCCACTGATGTTATCTGCAGATGCTGAAATTCAAAAGCAAAAAGACCTCCGCCTGTCCGGCGTCAGTTACTCAGGCCTTCTCCTAAAAACCACTCCAAGGCAGATCTTACCAAATGGGATCCTTCAGAAAACATCCGTATTCAGACAAAGCAGGTTACGAAACCTAAATCCATATGAACATCTATTTTTTTTTCTTAATTCACCACCTGGTAAAACTAACTAGATCTACGTGAGGTCAAACGACAGCTATCATAGTTATGCACAAGCAATAGGAAAAAGATGATGAACTCTACAAATGTTAGCAAAAATCTTCTTCTTTTTTTTTGTGTCTCTTTTCTCTTTAAGGTTTTCTTCTAGGCTAGACCAACAAAGTCCTACACGACTTCCGCATCATACAACAAATGTACAAAAAAGATGCTCGAGGGTGCGAGACAGAAAGAGAAAAAAAGACAAACACTCTGTGCATACAATGTTGGTACAAAAAAAAAAAAGAGAAAGGATTTGTGCTCTGTAAAGCACGACAGTCACTTCCTTGTCGTTTTTTTTTTTGTATGTGTGTGTGAAGGTCACTGTGGAGGTAAAAAAACAAAGCTTCGGTGAACTAGCCTACATCTAAATCCTCTTTAAAAAGGAACGCAAAGGGAGTTGATTTGATATTTCCGCTGGCGTTGTGTCGTGGGCTTGATCGGTGAGCAGAAAGTGTGCGCTGTTTTTGTAAAATCCTGATGATTGGTTTAAAGTACAGCGTGGAAACTTTCCTCTCGAGGTGAGGCCCGAATATAAAACAAAAAAAGGAAAGCATTTTAAATCTTAAAACAGCTGGTTACGAAGAAAAGGGACAACCAGGAAAGCAAATGATTATGCCGCTGAGATGTGTCAGATCCAACCTGAAGTGCATCCTTGTGGAAAAAGTCTAAGCTGAAGGGATTTGTATATCAGAGCATCACGGACACGACTCTCAGTACGTTAGTAACATCACAAGGGGACGAAAAAAATGGGCACCCCGTTTAAATACGGCCTCTGTCCGGTCAGTCTGCGTCGGAAAAGATGGATTAGGGAGGTGATGACATGCACTCCAGCTACGCAGCTACCAAATGTGGATTCAAGAAGGGGAGAGAAAAAAAAAACGACGAGCCTTTTAATTGTCGGGGTGACAAAGAGAGCGAGTTAGAGAGCGAAAGAGAAAAAAAAGGAGAGAGGGGGGAAAAACAACCACCAAGAAGTAGAGATAGAACACCTAGAGAGGGTGCCGTATTCATCGTCAACGCTAGATATCCATAAAAATCCTGGTTTAGTAATAATAACGATAAAAAAAAAAAAATCACCTTGTTTAAATATGAATCTTTTTATAGTCTGCTTCGCATGGTTAGGAAATAATATAGTCTCTGTGGTAAAGGGGAGAAACTGTCGCCCTTAACTACAACTCCATGTCCTGAGCCTCGTCCTCTGAAAAGTCAGACATGGAGCTTTCTGAAGAGGAGTCGCCCGGTCCTTCCTCCTGCTCCTTCAGAGCCTCCTCTGTTGCATATTTCTGGATGTATTCTAGAGAAAAAACAAAAGGCGAGTTTTATACATTACATTTTCTATCATTTATATAAAATAAGCATTGTTAAATCATCTGATTATGTTGGGAAAGCAAGGGGAAGAATAAAATAATATGTACAGTTTTGAAAACTGAGATTTATACATCATCTGAAAGCTGAATAAATCCATTTTTTACTGATGTATGGTTTGTTAGGACAGGACAACAACCTTTAAAGTTGTCTAGGTGAAGTGCTTAGCAATGCATATTACTAATCAAAAATCAAGTTGATATATTTACAGTAAGAAATAAAACAAAATATGGATCATGATATTTACTTAATATTTTCCTTATCATTTTCACCTTTACAGTGTATTATCGGATATTGCCAAAAATATACCAGTGAAAAATAAGCCTGGTCTTGTGGTCCAGGGTCAATTATGATAATAGAATTGCATTTTAGACATTTGAGGGTATAATAATGAGCCACAGCAGTCATTTAGATAGTAAAGCACAGTACTTATACTTATAATGTCATAACATAACTTGTGTTTCACTAAATGAACAAATATAGACGCCTACATTTGCATAAGTCAACAGTTTAGGGTTAGTAAGACTTGTTGTTTTGAAATGTTTTGAATGACATCTTTCCTTATTTAAACTCATTTATACACTCTTACAAAATTCATATCTTTAAAAAAAGCTTGAGGTTCGCCAATTTCTTTTTACACAGTAAAATCTTATTATATTTACATTAATTTTGGAGTGGATGTGCAAACCAACTGTTGGCTTCATTAGAATCGCTCACAAGACAAGCCATGAAAATAACATTCATGCTGGTGGAAACTTAACATGCCTAATAAAGGAGCATTAAAACCATGCAGATTTGCCCAATGCGGATTATTATATGCATTTGGCTTTTTGAGCTGAAAAGTCTGTAAGGGATAGTTTAACCAAAAAAAAAAAAAAGACACAATCATCATTTTCACCCTCAAGTGGTTTTAGGAAAAGATTTATTGAAGAATGTTGGAAACCATCAGCCAATGACATCCATAGTAGCGAAGAACCACCAATGAGTGCCAGTTTTGCAGCATTTTTCAAAATATCTTCTTTTGAGTACTAAAAGTGTAAATGATGACTGTTTGTTGAACTACTGTTAGAAATAAATGTTTAAAATCACAATCGAACGCATTTCTATTTTACATATCGAATGTGGTGGGCAGCACGGTGGCGCAGTGAGTAGCACAATCGCCTCACAGCAAGAAGGTTGCTGGTTTGAGTTCCGGCTGGGTCAGTTGGCATTTCAGTGTGGAGTTTGCTTGTTTACCTTGTGTTTGTGCGGGTTTCCCCCACAAGTCCAAAAATATGTGGTATAGGTGAATTGGGTAAGCTAAATTGTCCATGGTGTATGTATGTGAATGAGTGTGTATAGATGTTTTTCAGTGATGGGTTGCAGCTGGAAGGGCTTCCTCTGCGTAAAACATATGCTGGATACATTGGCGGTTCATTCCGCTGTGGCAACCCCAGATTATTAAATATTCTGGGATAATAAAGGGACTGACTAAGCCGAAAAGAAACTGAATGAATGAATGAATGAATGAATGAATGAAGATCGAATGTGAAATAAAGCGCTGCATTCATCTGCTTAAGTCGTGACGTATGGAATACTGTTTCCAGGTACAAGCTGCTACTCATTTGAATTGAGAAAATATTCGTTTAAGACTTTTAGTCATATCACACATTAAAGTGAATTTTAATATAAAATCATGGTGTACACGACTTGTGAATATTTTACCAATATTTTAACAGTTTATAAAAAAGTAATCACTTTCTTTTTGTACATATTGTGTCTAAGCTTTTCACTCATCATAGCACACGTGCTGCTGATAATGTGACAATAACAGTGATTTGATTTGATTTGATCGTGATTTTTGAAAGTATTACATCGCTTTATAAACGTTTCTTATAACCCTTTTTTAAGTCTCCCCACACAATTTGAACGAGCGCTTGGACCCGAAAGCCGCTTTACGTGACGTCACACATAACAAGCGGACTGTTTGTGTTCTAGGATGCGCTAATATGGTATTTTTGAACAAAACTCTTCAAATTTGGAGGGCAGATAAATATAAATTATTCAACGATTTCTGCATTACTGCAAAAACAAAAGGCAAGCACACACAGACAAGAATTAATTTCATTTTAAAACCATAACTTGACCCTAATCAAACTATTATTTACAATATCCAGCTTTCTTTTATGTGAATACTGCCAAAAAACTGCCAAATAAAAAAATATGCTTAAATAAAGTCAGTGAACATTCACCAAAATAGAAAAAAAATTAAATAATTAAAAATTGAAGAGCAGCAAGCACATGAAGTGGTTCAATCAAATGAAATAATACATTATTTATTCCCTTAAAGATATTGGCTTAATATTGTTATCAGACAGATATAACATTCAAAATAGCATTTATCAGCCGATATCAATATGGATGTCGATATATTGTGCATCCCGATTGTATACTAAAATATAACACAATATACATACTATGAAATAATGAACGTGCTTTAGGGATTTGTTCGGAAATTATTACTACAAATTATTTTCAGAGCAGAGGGCATTGTAAATTGATCATGTGAAAAATGTAGAGGTCACACTTTACTATAAGCTTCATAAGTTAATGAATTTACTAACATGAACTACGTATGAACAATACTTGTAGAGCATTTAATAATAATAATTCAACATTTACTAATGCATTATTAACATCCAAATTCAAGCTTGTTAACATTAGTTAATGCACCATGAGTTAACGTGAACTAACAATGAGCAACTGTATTTTAATTAACTAACGTAAACTAACATGAACAATTACTCTAGCAAATGTATTGATCATTGTTTGTTCATGTTAGTAAATGCATTAACTAATACAACCTTATTGGGAAGTGTTATCAATGGAGACAGATACAAAATCCAACATGTCAAACCATTGCAGCTCTTCAAAATCACCTTTGATTTTCTGTTTGTAATCCTCCGGCCGGTGTAGGTACATGGCTGCCGCGTCCCCGTTCAGAGGGTCGATGGGGTTCGGGTAGGCCAGCAACTGTGGCAAAAACGACTCGAAGATATTGGTGAGATCTGCGATAAGAGAGAAGAAAGAGAGGAAGAGAAGGCTTTAGTACAGAAGTCTTGTGTGCAGCATAAAATGGAGGATTTGTGTTGAGTGACATGATTATGGTCTAATCTCTCTTTCAGTGTGGGGGCTGTGGACACAGATCTCTGCGTTTCGCTTTTACTACCGTAGATTTCGCTGCACATTGTAGCCGACACTCTGCTATACAAACACCGGAATGAGCGATGGCAAAAAAACAAAACAGCTGAGTCCATCTAAAGCAAATATAAGATCATGTACTGGTCAGCTGGTGATCGGGAGGGAGCCACTTTTTACATAGGGAAGTTAAATGATTGAGGGTAAATGCTTTTTCTTTAAATTATTTCAGAGCAATACTTTGGTGTTCAATCAATCAAACTAACAATCAATCAATCAGCAAAAATTAAACCAGACACAAATGTTGTTTTATCTAACATTTGAGTTATTAATTTATTTATACCTTGTTACCATTGCTTTCCTGTTTGTCATTGAGGTTAGAAAGGCTGGTGGGTAAGCAAGTCATGTGACATACAGCTCAACATGTAGGTTTACAACTGTCTGGAGATACACTAGGTAAGAGGGTGTGTGCCAACCCTTGTATTTTTGGTTAAGTTGTTAGTTAGTGTAGATTAGGCATGACATCATTGACGTTGAAGATTTATTTTCCATATTTTTTTTGTTCACTACATTAGATTATACATTTGTGATTATGTTCATATCTTTCTGCATACCCTGATTATTAATAGCAACCTGTGCATATATTCATCTATTGTAAATTTCTGTATATAGTTAATACAACCTTGATATAATGTTCGTAGTACATCCATCTGTAAATATCACCGTAGTTTTTCTATAATTATACTTTCTAACTTATATCCCTGCACTTGCTGCTTTAGCACTCCTGGTTAGACCTAAACTGCTATCGTTACTTGTACTTGTGTAATGATAGTCAAGTTCTAAAATCTTAATCTAAATCTAATTATTTTTGAATATTATTAAGTTTTGGTTTTAGTTATTTTCTTTAGCGCCACCCATAGCCAGTCTTTCTAAAAATTTAGTTGTTTATTGTTTTTAAAATTGCAAATATTAACTTAATTACCGTTTCACCATCATCACTTCTAAATAAATCACTATTTGCACACTAGTTATTGTTGTCATGTCCTTTGGAGCACAATTTACTTTTGAGTTTCTGTTTTAACTAAATCCTCAGTTCAAGTGTGCAACCCCATGCCCCTCGACTACCCTGGGGTTGTAAAAATACTAATATTTCAGTTTGAGTTTATTTTATTTTATTATTAATAACTGTATTATTCTTTTTAAAAAGAGAATGCAGGTTTATACTTTAGTATTAAATTGAGTAAATATAAAATTTTATATTAAAATATAAATTACATTACTACTACTACTATTAATTCATATTATTATTATTATTATTAATAATAATAATAATAATAATAATCCGTTTGTTTATTAGTGTGAAATTAAAAGAAAGTTTTTGGTTTATTCAGATTTTAGGCTTTAAAAATAATTAAATAATAATAATAATAATAATTATAATAATAATAAACGATCAATCAATAAAAATAAATAAAAAAAATATTCCTGGCTTTTATTTTGTAGTTTCTACAAAATAAAATAAAGCCATAAATAGATACAACAGATTCTTATCATTATTTTATCTTGTGGAAAAAAAAAGACGCTGGGGAATGATCATTTAGCACCAACTGGATTCAATCAATATAAAAATACCCTCTCTATGATAACAAAACCAGTCAGAATCACGTATTTTAGAATAATTTCACACGACTGACTGCACTACTGAATAAAAAAAGTCATGTCACCCTTTGGAGATAACTGCAATCATTATATTATCAACTATGCAGTTAATATCAGAGCGACAGCAGAAAACAGAAAGCCGGTGGTGTTGTGAATGGCTTCTGGCGGGATGGGCTTGTTTAAGTGTGCTTGTTAGGTATACTGATGCTGTTTTCTGACCTTGCAGGTATTAGCTCATTCAGAGAAGGTAAGAGGATTATAGTGCACCACCATCCTGACTAAAGGCCAGCAGACTTTATTCTACTTCTCAGGCAGCATCAATGCAAGCTCAAGCTTTTCCGGAGCATTCATTTTTAATATGCATCCACAATGACTTCATATGTACTTACCATAAAGAGCGGTCCATGTCTGGTTGATCACATCTAAACACACGGTCCCTGACCTGGACAAACAGTGACAGTATTGGCATTAGAGCAGGACTAATGAGCTAAATGAATATTATTATACTTAGATTCACTATGACACACAATCAAATAGTTTACTTCCCCTTCTCCATTCTAGAAGAGTGATACCAATTACATTTTAGAGGCATACAAACTTTTTGTGTTTCCTTTTGAGATAACATTTTTGTTGCTATTCAGCTAAAAATGGTAAATGCAAATAACTGTATTTAATTATACTGACTATAATCATATTGTTTAATTGGAGTAGTATATTATCATGTTATATACTATTTATGACACTGATTTGTTTATTATTAGTAGTGTATCTAGCATTGTAATGTATTATTTATCCAAAACATGATTATCTTACTATACTCTTTTTATATAAACACACAATGTATTTTATATACTGTAGCTTTGTTGGATTTCGAGCTTTAAAGTAATGACAGAGACCATTTAAGTGACTAATAAAAAGTGAAAATAAATTTAAGAGATAGTTCTTTGATATTCAGAAGAAGAACTAAATTGTCACAGGTTTTAAAACAACTTCAGAACGCATCAACAATGATGGCATTTTAATTTTTGGGTCAACTATCCCTTAAAGAAAAAGTATTCTTCACAAAACTATCATAAGACTTTCATTTATCCTTTCTGGAGCTTGAAAACCTCTGTTATGTCTTCAATATATAGAAAAAGAGCAGCATGAAATTTTTTTTAAAGTACCTTCTTTAGAATTCCTGAATTAGGTTTTGAATGATTTGAGAATGATGGATTTACATTTTTAGGTAAAATATTCCTAGAAGAAAGCCTCAAAATATCACTTACGCTTCATCGATGTTGGGATGAAAAATCTTATTCATAAATCCTACGAGAAAAATCAAAACATGAAGTGAGAAATATCAAACACCAGTGTTTCATTGCACAACCAGTTCCTAACCAACACCATCTTTACACATTATTAAACATGACATCACAGTGATGGCATGGCATTTTTTCCAAATTACACACCTGAAGTGTGACTGTTTGAATTTAATCAACTCATAATTTTATAACTCAACCAGCGTATGTGGCTGATCATGTCACTGTAATTCTTTACCTATAGATGGAGATTTGAAGGGGTATTTGTCTGGAAGATCTACTCGCACCTTCCATACGCCCCCTTCATACGGTGCTGACAGAAAAAAGAAGAAGAAGAAAAAAAAAAGGAGACATGATGACTCAAGCTTTAAGACAAAACACTGCAGGCAAGATTTATTTTTGCCACTGTCAAATTTGATATTTTGACTGTTTTTTCAATATATCTTTCAAAACACACTTTTAAGTGTTGATTTTATCACTGTTTTGGCATTTATTTCAATTACAAATGATATTTTTCTCCTGCACTGAGCCATAAACACACACTTTGGCAGCACTTACTGTTTATCTTACTGCAATCTTTAGTTACATCTATTACTTGAAGGTTTTTATAGAGCAGACCTGGGCATTTTACGGCCTCCGGGCCACATGCAGCCCTCTGAACTTCTTTGATTGGCCTGTGTAAAGTATTTATTTAATTTCAATTTCTAATTGTAATCAAGTAAGTTAATATAACTATAAGTTAATGTTTTTTTATCCTATTCACCTGCAGTGTCTTGCCTTAAAAAGACTAACACTCATAATGACTAACCATAGAGTGACTGCATGTGGGCGAAACACTAATTCCTTATTTGATATTTATGAATAATAAGTGTAAGGACACACGTGTGGGTGTGTACATATGTGTGCTGTTGGTGTGGTGTGATATGAGGTCTGGTGCAACGTGTGCTCGCTCCAAGAATAGCCTTCTGCAATTTGACCCTTGTGGCCAGAAGCTCAAACTACGAAAGGTAGAGCCTGGGTGAGAAGCGACCGATAAGACCTGCTTTTGCTTCTCAATGTAGAGAGAGAGAGAGAGAGAGAGAGAGGAAAGGTCTTTACAGAGGATGATATGACAATTAAACAGGACCACGGGATGTTCCCTGGGTAAACAATGACAGCATGTCCCAAACCTAGAGTTGCGCAAGATGTGCATGTTTAACTATGCAAAAGTGTCATCGTTGCTTCACGTGATAATTAGGTAAAGTAATTATGTGTGTTGGTGAATGTCACAAAACCTGTCAAGGACGTGTGTGGGTCATATTTTAACCCCAAAAAAAATTACTGAAAGAAAAAAAAAAACAGAAATTACTGTAATAAAAAAACTATTATTTACATAAGTATTTATACAATATGACACTGTTTTAATACATATCATTTTAATATAGCATTTAAGATATAATATTAATAATAAAAATAATAATAATAATATAAATCACTATAAATTAATTATTAATCAAGCAATCAATCTTGATTTTATAATCAATCATTATTATTAATTATAAGGTATTAAAATTATAATAAAATGTATACATTTTTAAATTAAGCATAACAGTAAAAACAAAGTTATTTATTAAACTTATTAGATGTATTATTTGTTACAAAATTATTTTCTCCCAATGCAATTTTTTATAAATTAAGAAAATTAATTATTTTTATGCATGCTTTTTTATCTATACCTGTATTAGTTTTAATTTATTTGTAAAATTACAGTTATAAAATGTCAACAAATTGTCTTTTCAATAGCCTTCATTTTCTATATGCGTGTTTCTTTTCTGAGGTGAAATTTTGAGGTGAAATATGACTGAATGTGTTTTCATGAGATGAAGCTGAGTGTATTTGTTGTCCATACATGTAAATCATTTGAAAACAAACTTACTTCCTTGTGGTCCATAAAACTTCACTACAAACTCATTGAGTCCACTCAGGATTGTGACTTCATGTTTACTCTCGATGCTAAAGGAAGAACGTTAAGGCAAACTCAAGTAATTCACAAAATTAAAACAGAGCTCCAACAATAAATAGAAAATACTTAATACATTTTTTCTTCCCCTGCTCAAAGGGTTATCCAAAAACGAAAATACTGTCATCATTTGCGCTCCACAATTGTTCTAAAAAGTATTTAAGCTTCTTTCTCCTGCTGATTTAAAATTCTGGAAACTGGTAGCCATTAACCTCCTTGGTAGGAAAAAAAAATACTACTGAAGTCAATGGCCACCAGTTACCATAGTATAAAATAACTTTAACAGTTTGAAACCACTTGAGAGAAAGTAAATTGAAGATATTGGGGTTAACTATCCCTTTAAAGTTAAATCAGGATTAAATAAACTTGACATTTATACAAAAAAAGTCCAAGTGAAAGAATGCACTAAAATGACCTTTCAACCTACAATTCACACCGACAGATCAATCTCACAAACTGAGATTCTCACTCTGCCTTCATTCTTTGACCATCAATAATTATCAAGAGAATGAGCTCAGCGGATCGGATGGCAAAAACACAATCCGTGGGTCTGACCCGCAGCTCTCGACTGATGCACACGGGGCATCAGGGCAACTCAATACCACACTGCCGTCATTAGCTATGGTTGTCAGGCTGTCACTTCTCATATTGCTGGCGCAGAAAGCAGCAGTCGAACCCTCGCTGAGCAAGACAATACATGCTCAACACCACACCAAGACCATGACAGAGACCCGGCCGACACTCTTAAAGACTCACACATGGTCTGGCTTTCTCGGCTTGAGCACAACATGCATCCAAAACACAGCTCTGCCACTGTACTGCTTGCTGTTGTTAATTGAAGAAGTTAGCAATGGTGCTAACAATGGATGAAAATTTACTAAATTTCCCTTAATTGATCAGTTAACAGTATTAATCAAGAAAGTGTAACCATTATAGCTGAGTAATGACACCTATAATGCATACATACAGTATAGTCATTGCTTATCAGTTTTTTTAAGCAACTAATGTAACTTTCTTTAACTCTTGTGTGCTGTTGGGGATGTTTTCATCCACTCTGCTGTGATTTTGAGTCTAAATTGGCCACAACTTTCTTTGCATTTCAGCAAGTGGATTGTTTTATGGTGACTAATCTTATTTTCACATATATTTTAAGAAAATGCTTTGAAAAAAAATTCCAACAATACACTTTAGGCAAATTTACTACTTTTTCCATTATGTTAGTGGCTGCTTTTGCCCTACTGACTTTTATTAAAATGACATTTTAACAAATTAAACATTTTACCTTTTTTCAACAGGGAAAACCACAGAACAAAATCAAGAATGTATGATTATATGCTGTCATGGCTTTGCAATCAAAAAATGCAATTATAATAGAAGTCAATAGGGCAAAAACAGCCACAAACATAATGAAAGGGTGGTATATTTGAGGCGTACACAAGGGTTATCCTTATATAATTATCCTGCAAAATAAAAACAATATATAATATATATAATACTTTGTTTCTCTGAATTGATTTATACACAACTGCTTAATTTATTAACAGCATTTATGGCAAGTACATAATAAGTAACTGTAATTTACTGACCTAAAAATGAAGAGTAATCCCATGCTTTACTTTTTCAGTGAAAAAGTAATTTAATCACAGTAACTAGTTACTTTGTAACTAATTACAGCCGATCTTTACGTACCTCACAATGTAAAATACCAATATTTTGATATTACTGTACATGTTAATGAGCTAAAATGTACCATTTAATCCTATTGATGTCCACAATGGACACAATACTACACAACATAACAACCCTAAATAGTAAACTGATATCCCGTTGTTTTTCCAAGCATAATAGAGTAAAGTTTTTAATAATCTCATGCATGTTTGCTTTATTGCTTTATGTTAGTGACATCCATGCTTAATCGACCATCAATAATGGTGTTATAAGTAATAAACCACCAATAATCAATTAAAAGGATTCATTGGCGTCCCTAATGTTAATGTGTCATGTGTCAGCTGTTGTGTAGGCTGAACTGTGACTCAAACAGTACATTCACGCTGCCCAGACTGGATCACGAAGGCAAACATGTTTACGCTCGGCTGGAGCTGTGATGTGTCCTGTGACTTGTTGAGTTTAACTAGTTGAGTGCTCGTCTCAGGGGTGTCTGTATCAAACGATGATGATGATTCTCACCATGAAACGGAGCTGTCAATTTAAAGTGGCCGCCTTTAAACATCTGGTGCGAGAGGGACTTTGAGACTCCCGGGAGACGTGCAGTAGCTGCTCTATGTCAGATTAGCACTCATTGTGGCCTTTTTGGCACCCGAGTCTCAAGTTGCATGAACTCAATGACTGTAATTACGCAGTGATTCATCCCCAAAAATCGGACTTTGTGGAGACAATGAGTTTTATACCAATGCATTTCCAATATTTGATCATTTATATAAATTTAAAACACTATAAAAATGTTTTTAATTTAAAATTATACAAAAAAGTATATAAAATCTAATTTCACAATAAGGTTCTATTTTTAGATAGTGAATGAATCAGATTTTTAAAATGTACAAGCTGTCACTTGACAAAAAGCAATGCACAAGACATCGGCAAGCAAGTTAAGGCAAAGGCAGAAGCAGTTTGACTAGTGTTTTCAGCATCAAACTCCATTCTGTTATAAATGGGATTGTTTATGTTTTTACTGTAATACAGAAAGTTCATTATAAAAATGTAAAAAAATTATACTTCATTAGTTAATATGATTTAAAGCAACATTTTCAAGTTTTTTTTTTTTTTGCGAATAAATTAGGAAATTACCTATGGCAAGTTTAATGTAATATGGTGTCATATACACCATATTATGTATATATTCGGCCCACATCCCTCAATCAAGTTAACTTTTTGGCTCTTCATAAAAATAAAAAAAAATTGGGGATGCCTGCTATATTTGAATACTTTAAAAACACGTCAAATTAAACTGCCTTCTGTTATCCGAGGCGATAGCAGAAAACCAGATTGAGAGAGCTTGAGTGTGACAGAAAGGGATAGTGTTTACTGTTTTAAGCCACCAGCTGGCTTCTTCATCAGTTGTAGCTCTAAGCGCATGTGATATCACACAAGGGGTTAAACATCATGGGTTTATTTTAGTCCATGAAGCATCTGCAGAGGCTGAGAGAATAGTGGAAGCACAGAGGAAGAGTGCGCTTCTGCACAATGCTTACACACTCACTGAACAACACAGTCCAATTATTAGCTGCTTCTCCCCAATGAACACAGAAAAAAACAAAACACACTCCTCAAGATCAGACTGATGATTCATAAGTAACAACCTCGAATTTCCACACACCTTTCTTTTTAACATATGCGATCAGATTGCATTCAGGAAGGAATGCTGCTGTCTGGCGGCCCGTACAGGTTGCTCTCGACTAGACTTGTGAGATAAAACACTGCATATATGTGTGTTTGTGTGTGAGGAGATTCAGCAGACCTGCTAAAGAATCTGTGCCCACTGCTGTGATCATGAGGCCTCCAGTAGAGAAGCTGCACGCTGAGCTGTCTGGCTGTGCCCAATGACACATGGGACTACTTTTCGTGTGTATATTAAGCCTCTTTTGGATAGACACAAAAGCAATTGCTCATGCATGTACTGGCAAACACACACTCACACTCTAGCAGCAGAAGCCTGGAGGCTGGCATGTTTTTTTCTCCATTCCTAAAGCCTTTGAGGGAGTTTTAATGTCTGTTTTTTTACCCGTCATCCTAAGTACGAAAAGATGGATTCATAGTAGTAGGTAAAAAAAAAAAAAAAAGCAGGTTATACACCTCTCAATCTTTGAAAACCAGTGCAGTTCATTGAAAAACCTCTCTTCGTTTTTACAGAAGGATAATTCAATCATCCTCCATCAACTCCACAGCAGATCCGCAAGGCACGTGTTTCTCCTCTGAGGCATCGGTGACACAGATTTAAAATAGATCGCTATTAAATGTCCATAAATCCTGTACACATCGGCGAAACAGCTCTGTCGTTATCTATTTAACCTCAAGCTCAAGTGCTAGTATTATTATATTAATTATATAACTATATAATATACAAACATTTTCATGGGAGAAACATAAATGGAGATATTTAGCAGATTATCCAAGCTGCACTTTTCCCTATACTTAAAAGGCAATTTGGACTCCAATAAGAATACCATAAAAGTAGCCCACATGATTTATAGTATAAATCTACTTAAGCAACTTTGAGAAAAGTACATATTCATGTTTAGTTCGATTAAATCAAACTCTGCTTGCGGGGTTCATTTGAATATGCATGAATGCTTTCCATTCATACCTTGATGCTATTAAACAGCACATCAAGCTCCTTCTTGGTCTGCTTCCAACCAAACTGTGACATGATCCTCTATGCTTTCACTTTTCCAGTTCTTGCTTGCACTACTCGTGTTTTCTGAAATCTTGTATAGAGAGCACTTCATTATTGAACTTGTATTAAGAGGACAACTTGACATTTATTTTTCCTTTTTATGATTAATGACTTGTTTTATTACTCACTTTTACTTCACTTTGGATAAAAGCATTTGCTAATAAATAAAAAAAGAATAAATAAAAGAAACAAACAGTACTTTACACTGAAACAAGCCAGTAAATGAGAATTTAAATGTCTAGGTCAATAATTCTCTGTAGTTCTTTCAAAGCTGAACAATCACTAATACTTATTAAAGCCCTGTAGTATCTCTTTCCCAAGCTCATAAGCGAGAGAAATGCTTTGACTTTGCCTCTGATGCTATGCAATGCACATAACTTGTGAAATGTTGCAAGCATTTAGCTCTTTATCTGGCTGTTGACAAAGCAAACCAAGTAGGTTTTCTTCTCAAGACGCTGTTCTGACACCCACCTGTTTTCACCCATCTCGCTCCCTTCCCCCTTCAATGGCTTTGCATGGATTAAGCATTATAATCTAAAAGACACCCCTTGGGGCAATGTTCCTTTATGCGCATGTGTAATCTAATTTTATATTAAAAAAAGAAATGGATCGATCACCTCGCTCAGAAATATCAGAAACAAGTGTGATGTATGTTGAAACAACACGCGCTTAGGATTCCTATCAGCTGCTTCAGTTGGTTTCACAATGCCGCTTTATGCACAGATCATTACGTGTGTTTATAAACCTGTGTGAATGAACAGGTCCAGACAAGAATGTGTCTGGGTATATAATATGAGAGAAGCGAGCCTTGTTTTGCTTTGCTCTTTGGGTTAAAAGGAGAAGAAAGGTCATCAAAACATGTAGGGAAAGTCATGAAAGTTTCTTTAAAAGCAATAGTGTCTGGTCTAGACTGAATAAAATGAGACAATCCTGAAGTGAAAGATGGCAATGAATTTCATGCTCCTATAAATAAAAACTATCCATGCAGTAAGACTTTTTTTTATTTAATTTAAATGTATTATTACAGGCACCAACAAATATTATTTTTTTTTTAGCTTTTTGTGTGCTTTTTGCATTATGTGCAGCATCAAATGGAGGTCTATGGCCATTTATCACTTTTAATTTCTAAGTGTCATATTTAATAGAAAAAAATCTATGCTGAAAAAAAATCTAATCTCTAAACACCAGTAATTTAATAATCCAGTAATCTAATCTCTAATAACACCAGTAGACCAATAATTCCAGTAGACAAAGTTCATGTCTAACTTTTCTCACTTACTAGACTTACGCATTAGCATGCTTTTTTAACTAATAAAAGGTCACAATTTATGAATTTATTTTTAGAATTGAAATGCCAAAGTTGTGATATTGTTTTATGTACAACAACAAAGGTTGCTGATGTTTTTAATTTATTGAAAAAAGAGAAACTTTATCAAGTTATTGATAAAACAATTGAGTGGCATAAAACTATATAGCACAGTTTAGTGAATTATCCATTTAGTAGCACTTGTTTATTTTATATGAATTACTTTATAAGGACACTTATGATGAAAATTCTCTTTTGGAAGCTGTTTGGACAGAACTGTGATAGAAACACAATATGTCTCTCTTTTTTTTTTCCCCTGACGTTAAAATAGGATCCAAACCCTTTGAGGCCGACCGCATCGTGGAGTACGGTTTCCCTGCCCACCAAATTGATTGACAGCCACGTATTAACATTTTGTTACGTGTGATCACATGTTACGTGTGATCTGCTTCCTTCATGTCTGTCACTGTGCTGTTTAACTGACGCAGCCAGAGATTGAGGCACTCTCAGGCACGTAGGAACGGTGGGCGGGAGAACGAGCATTAAAGGCACAGGCGACAAAAACAACTACACTGTGTTCAAAGCAGAAAATTCTTATGTTCTGAAAGATATAATAAATAATAATCTATATTATATTATCTATCTATATCATTAATAAATAATCTAATGATGGGTGTTTTGAGCTGAAAATTTACAGGCACATTCTGGAGACAGAAACGATTTTTATCTTAATCTTAAATCTTGAAAAAGAACATGAAAATATTCATTTTGCTATTTAAATACCTGTATACAAGCTGACAGAAAGGCAAAGTGCATGCTGTGCTGAATCACAGCATGATTTAGTCATATAGTGTACAATTACAATTAAATCCGTCTCCTGTGAAAGAGACACAAACACAAGAGCCAGGTTTACCCCCTCCCTGCTTTAGGCAAATCCCTCCTGTTCATTCTGGATTGGTGAGGCTGAAAACAGCGGGCAGACGTCAACTACCAAGGCACGGGCAGCGTAGCAGCATGTTCTTTCCTGAGACGCGTCCATTCATCATTATAGACAAACACAGGGAGGAGGGAATCTTGTTCTCTGACACCTAATGTTAACGGCTGGCCTTGGGGCGCAAGCAAAATATTTACCCACTGCCAACAGTGTGGAAAACACTGTCTGCTTGTTAGCACTCCGTTACTTACAGATGATTAAAAAAGACAATACATCACTATTCCACCGCAGGCCAGATCACCGAAGAGGCTCCATAAATACTCTGTGGTCTAAAATATTTGTGTTTATGCCAAGAGCTGCGGACATTCTGTCTGAACCCTTTCTATTCTGTGATCCACTCAGACACCTCAGACCACTAACACCGTCTCAAATATTAGTGTGGTCAAGAAAGACAGAAGGAGCTTGTGATGCACACCGACATAATACTATACATTTTTAGGCCTAAAATGCTGACTACTTTCATTTTTGATCTCAAGTGTAATTGAGTTAAAAAGTGATCATCCATGTCGTTCCATAAGAATCCCAATCCTGGAAAAACTTTAAAGCAACTTAACACTTTAAAAGCATTTTTTTAAATGTAAGTGATGCTTGCAAGCAAAACTTGTCAGTGAATTGATAGGATGTTTGTTAGGTAGTTGTATATTGGCTTCATTCAAAATAGTGCACTTTCAAGTTCCTAAAAGCAACATAAGTTCCTTTTTAGTGCAAAACTGAGGCAGTTTTTAATATTTTTTAATAACATTTAATAACAATTATTTTTAATGTGGGAATAAATAATTGATTACCTTAAAATATTTTTTTTACGTATATGCATGCCTGTCTAAATCTACAACCGGATAACAGCTGATAATTTTGCTAAACTAGTGCAATAACATGGCATTAAAAAGTGATTATAATTTACGAATCTGTAATTATTGAGTAAATGCATAACACATTTTCCCCAATGAAAGACAGTTAAATTTATTGGAGAATATAAATCCAATTTTTACAACCTGATTCTGTGCAAAAAGTACAGATTTTTACTTTGACTGATGACAAGTTGACCCTGTGAAGATGACAGACATTTCAATGGATTTAGTTGGATATAGTTTATGAGAATTCAGCAATATTGATATTATTAATACAGACAAAGTGTAGCGCAATGCATATCAAGTGTAACGCACACAAAATTCTCTCAGTTAGAAAAGCACAACAAATTTGCAAACATGTAAACCAAGGCATGGCAAAATCTCAATACATGTAGTAGGGTCAAGATAAAATGCTCAAAACGAGCATCAGAATGACGTGGTTGTTGGTGCCAGATGGGCTGCCATTTACACTAGTGAATTATTTTCTTTTCTGTAATATTTAGCTTAGCATTCACACTACTCTAGCATCATTGAGCCTTGAAAATTAAGCATTTTGAACGGACTAAAACAGGCATGGCTATTTATTTGCTCTCTGACTGGTCTTCTTGACTATTATAAAATCGCTCCCTGATTCGTCGAGCCCTCTTTATATCCCTATTATGCAACCAGTGGCAAGTGTGAATGCCAACAAAACGTGCGAATGACGACAAAACATGTGAATGCCTAGTGAACATGAATGATTACATAGCATTTTAATTTTCAAGGACAGTTGTCGTAATAAAATTTTTAAATGTAAACACACAGAGGTTTATTCCGCTGTGGCAACCCCTGATGAATAAAGAGATTAAGCCGAAGGAAAATGAATGAATGAATGAATAAACGAATGGATGAATAAACGAATAAATGAATGAACAAAACACACTTGTGTAAATGTTGCCAGGGTATTTCAAAAACTGCTGATCTGGGATTTTCATACACAATCTCTAGGGTTTACAGAAAATGTCCCCTAAAAAGGTGAAAATACCCTGTAAGGTGGTTAAGTGGGTGAAAATTAATTGTTTCCAGAGATCAGTAAAACTGTCAGAATGGTTTAAGCTGATACGAAGACAACACTATGCTTTTGTTACAAGAGAAGTCTGAAGAAAAGCATCTCTGAACACAAAACATGTAAAAAAGTTGAAGCAGATGAGCTACAGCAGCAGAAAACCACACCGGGTGTAACTCCTCTCAGCTAAAAGAAGCAGGAAACTGATGTTAATGTTTTACAAAAGCTCTCCACAATTGGACAATAGACGACAAGATTAAGCTTGCCTGGTCTGACGATTCTAGATTTCTGCTGCAACATTTGGATGGTAGGGTCAAGATTTGGCTTGAACTACATAAATGCAGGAATCCATCCTGTCTTGTTCAGCCTAATGCTGGTGGTGGATATTTTATTGGCACATTGTACAACAAATAAACCGCCTGGAATTTTAACATTTCATAACTGGTACAATATAAAAGAATATCGACTTTTTGTGAAAAAGTGCCAACGTTTACTCTCCCTTACTGTCATGCACTCACAAGCACACCATTTTGCTCAATTTGGGCAGACGAAAGACAGGAAGCGTGTCAGTTTTTCTAGTTTGCGTGACACTAAGAGGAAGTACACAAGTTCACTGATGGAGAAACAGACAAGACGCACCTTGAGTTTTAAGATTCCACTCAACCATTGAGCAAATGTAGGTCATGGTTTGCATCGGGGGTTAAAAAGACAGATGTCAAACCTGACAGGAAGCCATCTATGGTCACCACCAGTACCCCTAAAACAACTTCCTATCCCAGTGTAACCTCACACCCTTCCCCAGCTGCCCTGGCTCAATGACTCGCTGTGTAAGTCTGGACTGAAGTCGTTGCTGAGAGCAGTTTACTTCTAGAAAAGTCACATGTATGAGCGTTCATGGATTTTTCTGGAATCTAGTTAAAAGAAACTGGGTGAATGCTAATATCTGCTAAGCTAGTTACAGTAAATGCAAATGTGCTTCATCAAAAGGACATTCAAATAGTGCGTTTAACATTAAGCAATTTTTTGGCCACCGCTTTTGTCCAAAGCAACTTACAAATGAGGAAGGCATCAAGAGACTCATCAAGTGACACTGACATAAAAATCTCCTTTGCCTTTTCCTATAGCTCTCTCCATTAGGGCTTAATTTATTCCCTAATTAACTGGCTCTCATTCGATCAGCAGGCATATGCAGAGCTCAGATGGTCTTCATCTCTCCTGGACATCTGCTGTAGTCTAGAGTGAGACTGGGCAATACATCAAAAATTCATTATATATTAGTGGTGATTTGGCTGGTGATATGAAATGAAGTAACATTGTGAATATGGCAATAATTTTAAGCAATAATGGTTGCTTGGCCATTAGGTTTCCTAAAGACTGCCTCATTAGACTCATTTTGCAGATTTGTCTGTCCAGATTGGTATGTGAAAAAATCCATCAGTTATCAGTGTTTCCTCTAGGATTGTTAGCGAAGTTGTGGTGGCAGGCCTTTCACACAGATCTTCCAACTACTATGGCATTACTTCAATTACAAATGTCATGAGCTGGCTATTAAAAGAGATTGCATTCTTGTAATACGACTGCATTCATGTAATACAATAAAAAGTGAATCTCTTTGCCCTTAAATGTAGGCTGCTCAATCGCAGATTTTCTTGTGCGCTTGCAAATAAACGCTGCTGAAGTGCGATTGTGCGTTTATGTAACGAGTATGTCTCCAACATTCATTAGATTTGCTAGGAATATTTATGAATGTCTCCAATAGACCTACAGAAAGGCATTGATCCATCCTGAAGTAAAGTAAAACGGCCATAAACTTCAGCAAGATAAACCAATTGTGTGCAGAACCATAGACCTTTATCTATAAATGAAGTGCAATTAAAGTATAATCTGGGGCTGGGAGGCACGCCGTTGCAAAACCGCCTAAGTCATTTTTTTCTCGCACAATCAAATTCAAAACTTCCCAATCTGGCAACACCGAGAGCATCACATTACCTTTCCCGTGTTTGTCACAAATTACATGACATCACCCGAACTGAGGAGCTTGGCCAGACGTGCCCCGGCTCGAACCAATTGTGTGGATCGAGCACGCCGTTGTTAATATTAGGAGGAAAATAAATATATTCATGCTTTTTTGAAGTCAGACACTTTGGACAACGCTTAAAGTTTAAAACCTCGTAAAAACGCGATTACAACTTTTAAGGTCCTTAATTTTCATATAATTGATAGATCATCTTTTAATACTTTTTAAGACCCTATGGACACCCTGAAATATGGAATCTGTGTTCATCATAACTGAAAGCTATGTCATGTTTGCTGGCCTCATCGCACAGGCCTGTCAGTAATTCAGCATGTAACCTTAAAAGGTTAAACACACAGCACTACTATGATATTCACTTATATTTTAATACATTTTAGTGCGATTATAACCCGCTATAAAAATAACAGCAACAACTGAAGGTTTTGAATGAGAAGCTGTAATTATTTTGTAATTCTTGTAATGAATTGTGGTGTGGTGCCCCGCAATGGAGGAATGAATGTAACGGAAACCATGGTTATAATAAAAACTGGACTTCTGTCTTATTTCTTGCATAAACCATTTCAAATAAACATGAAAACAATGATCACAATAAAACAATTATTTATTAATTCATAAATGTAATTAATACATTTTATGTTAATAGCCAATTATTTAATTTATTCAACTTTAATGTCGTAGCTTGACAGTAAGCATTTTAAACATGACATTTTCAAACAAATAAATAAAGTACTGCACATTTAGTATATAGGGAAATTTTATTTTGATGAAAATGTTAAAAAACTAAATTAACTATTTTACTTGGATTGAAACAGTGTAAATATGGCAACTATAATAAAATAAAAATAATCTTACATTTGAAATGCCCAATTAATTAATCTTTTCTTGGTACACTTGGTCAATAACAATGCGAGAATATGCTTTAATCCAAAATAATTCATTTAAATCAACATTTAGATAACTCACAAAGCCCTATACTAGAGAACACCCTGCTTGAACACCACCACCCTGCTTTGACACGCCATCTATGCATTAAACCACATCACAGTACATACAACAACAGCTAACCGTGCAAACACCTATTCTGGAGTATGTTCTAGATACATGCACTGTACTGATCAACTCCAGATATGTCAGTTTGTATTATGCCTCAAAGCTCTAGTCATCTGTAGCAATCCTTAATACAAAGCTGTCGAATAAACATTATGACACACTTGCACATTTATTGCCAATGTGCACATCATATTATGCACTGTGTCAGTTTGTCCCATAAGTGCGCATTTGTTGATTTGAAAGCGAGCAGCAGCTGCCTGGTTATATATGTGACAGTATATATATATATGTGTGTGTGTGTGTGTGTGTGTGTGTGTGTGTGTGTGTGTGTGTGTGGATGAGTGAAGAGGGGGAAGGGCTTTACTAGTAGCTCTACCAGTCACCTTCAGTAAAGCTAAGACGGTCTACCTGCTAGATTAACGATCTCATCCACAGCATTGTGTTCACTCATAACACAGCCGTCCAAGAAACCACAATAGGAAATTACTGCTATTCAGGCCTATGATTTACATTATAGCAGATTTTATGTGGTGGTCTGGAGTAGGCCAGTCACGATAAAGAATTTTTGATGTGTGATATATTGTCACTGAAATTTTTGCGATAAGCAGTATTGAGATAATTTCATGCCACTGACTAGATAATTACAATACAACAGCATAGTGATGTAAATAGCCATAAACCCTTTCAAGGGACAAAGACTTTCTATTATTAAGATTATTTAGATTCTGTAATTTGATGTTAAAAAGGTATGAGCATGTTAAAAGTATGTTAAAATGGCCTAGTATATATACAACATTACATGTCCAATTATAAACCTAGACACCAGTGAAGTAGATTGTAAATGTAATTGTAAAATGGCGTTAACAATATTTGTGAATTTGGAAATATTTACTGCAACAAAACTTATCAAGGTCATGTCCAAGTATTGCAGTCGATATATTGATTATTGTGACAGGCCTAGTCTGGAGAACGAAGTGAGTTTCAGATTGGAAGCTACTTAATAATTAAAAAGTAATCATTTGTATTAAAAATGATACATTTTTCTATGATATCTACATAATATTATTTATATAATATTAGCTATTATTAGTGGTTGACTGATGTCTTAAAGAAAATGTTGACTGATAGCCAACATTAAGTCAATATAGGATTTAATGCAATTATGATAATTATGTAAAATTAGCTTTAAATTACTGCAATAATATATAAATTTATTTCAGATAATATTTACTAGAATAATACTAGAATATTCTAATACTAGAATAATAAACCATTTAATTATCAAACAATTTAATTAGAAATACAGATACTGTCTTTGGTTAGACAGCAAGTAAAAAAATAGTTTGAAGTAGGGTTGCACGAAAAATCTGATATTGCGATATATATATATATATAAAGTAATAAAGTAATTTTTTATATTATGATAATAGCTCTATATTTGGCAGTCTGGTGAGTCTAACAGGAATTAGGTACAAAAATGGAAAAATCACAATGCAAAAAATGCTTTTCTTCCTTTGCTTTGTCGTGTTTCTAGTCCAAATATCTAAAAATTCTTAAATCACATAATAATATTGCTTTGTTTTCAACTTAAGAAAAAATTCATTGTTGTTTTTTTTCTTAACACACTGGCAGATACTTTAGCTTGTTTTAAGTAAAATAATCGTGATGTTTTCAAAGAAAAACGTTTTTGTTGCATAAATCGTATCAATTCTATATAAATAATTATATAAAATAAATCTTATATAAATCTTTTTTTTTGTTCAAATGTTCTCTCTTGAAATGCTCAGTCCCAGGCCTTAAAAATACATGCAAGCTCTACAAATCACATGTGTTCTGTGGCTCTTGGTCAACTATATTTCAGACTCAACATTGCAGATCTTGCGATGTGATTATTGCAGATGCGCACAATGCGATATCAATGCTGAAACGATATATTATGCAGCCCTAGTTTGAAATAATACACTAGACATGAGCAGTGCAATGTTATGTTATGGAATCAAATGCAAAAAAATATATATAACTAGTGATTCATGTGGCACGATGAGGGCAATAAAACTTGTGACAGTAAACTGCCTCTTCTATTTATGTCATACTGACACACAATTACTTTGATTTGTAATGAAAGACTCATTTATTTGCTGTTCTGAATTAAACAATGAATAAATAATACATGCTGTAAAGTACCCTGAAGATAACGAACAATCAATACATGACCATTGGTTATTGTTCTGTTAATGCAATCTGAAGAAGTGTTGGCTGTCAACTGACCTCTGACCTACACAAACAAAACCAACCCTGAGCTTAAATGCTGCATTCCAGGCCCTCTAAATAAGAGAAGCTGCTGTAAAATTGCACTCCGAGCAGCAACATACATGTGTGCCATTTCACACAATGAGCCTGGACTGAACATAATGATGCTTTCTGTTGGAGAACAAACAGCTACGCAGTCAGATTGTGTTTGCTCATGCTAACAGAGCACATAATGAACATATCGGCCCTTTAGAGTCAAGCGGACTGAACTTACACCCCTCTGGCAACAATCGTACAGATTTGACTACTCGCATCCATTTATATACAAATAGGCTTGACAGTTGTAGAACTATGATTATCTGAAGAAAACTTTAACTAAGAATATGCAAATGTATTAAACAACAATGTACTAAAAACATAAAGGTTTTTGAAAAGTGATGTGTATAGACAATAAAATGAAAATTCTGAAAAAAAACAAGTGTATCTGCCTGTGAACTGCAAGAGAGGGGTGTAACATGAAGGGGGTGTAACTTGTAGTAAGTTAGAGGTGTAACTTGCAGTCATCGAGATCCCATTGAACCATGCGATATGTCACAATGTTGTGGGCAAGATGGCGCAAATACTTACCAGAGAACATTTTCAGCAAATGTTTTCCTGAGTTTTCTACAAATTTATCCACAACCTATTCATTTGCTATACAATTATATTTATTCATTTAGCAAATCCACTCGCTGACTTCTTCGTCCGTTTTGTCATGACAGTTAGCCTACATGGCGTCGCCCCCTGTGGTTACAAATAACAGTACAATGGCGAGCGTGTCAAGTCTGAAAGCCTCCATAACACGTGGCTGTACGTTAATAACTGTGATGGTTGGGTTAAGAGTTGGGGAAGGTGTAGACGTTAATAACTGTGATGGTTGGGTTTA
>CAIGQZ010000320.1:7552688-7596754 GCA_903798205.1 Danio tinwini | reverse complement strand
TATATATATATATATATCTACTGAGTAATAGTGCTTACTTTGATGCTTTTAAACTTCACTTACTGACAGCATAACTTATACTTTTACCACATCATGCATTTATTCTATATTTAATCTAACTGTCTGCATCGCTTTCATATGAGATTTGCTGGCAAGTTCATATATATCATGCTATTAAAAATGCAATTTTTTCTTCTTTGTTTGATGGCGCCAAAGTGTTTCTGTTGATTACAAAGGGCAGGGTCCATCAGCATGGAACACGGGTTCATATCACCTGAAACATCCTGCAGCGACATGATAAAGTGCCTGTGCACTCGACTGATTAAACCAGCACATGCACAGACGCAATACATAAACTTCTTCATCCACAGGCAGTTATTATACACTACTAGAGCAAACCGATGTAATATAGGTCACAAAGATATTCATATACATCAAAGCTAATCTGATAATCTAGTTTCACCGTACTGATTCAATCCGTTTAACTGCAGTGTTTAGATTTGATCTAACAGATGATCGGTGTGTGTATTGTGTATCATATATTCTCTTTTTTTTAAAGCGCATAGATGCAGCGCAGGTCCAAACATCAGACAAAGAGAGGAACTTCAGTCCATCTGTTTTGCAGACCACGGTTGGCCATGCGTGCAGGAAACTGCAGTGTTATTGTGGGATTACTGAGGGCCTCAAATCTCCCACTGTCAAGGGGCAAAGCAATCCCGACCTGACCGTTTGCACTCGCTGTTTGTCAAAGCCACTGTAATAGAAACAAGCCTTTACAGTCAATAACCTCAGCTACAAATAGATTCTTGGAGATATATTGAGATCATACACAGAAACACTGGGTGGCAGCTAAAGAAATGTTACATATTTGTTACACAACTAAAATAACAAAGTCAAATAGTCATCAATACACAATTAATGCACTAATGAAATTGAAAAAAAACAACGTAATAAACACTATAAAATAATAATAATTATCAATTAAATTAATGTTTTAAAACAATATATGTTAATAAATAAACAATCAAGAACAAAATAAAACTACTACATACTTATACGAATATATACTAAATAAAACACGTAAAATACAATTGTGCGATCTATAAAAATATATAATAATAATAATAAACAACAGCAAAAACTATTATTATTTATAATAATATTATTACTAAATTAACTACATACATAAAAATAATCAGAATTCAATACTACAAAATATTTTTTTATAATATTATAACATAATTTTTTTAAATGTAAATAATCTGTCAACTAAATTATTTTACAAATACCTAAAATGTTTTTAAAAGTAAAGAACTCATTTTAAAAAACATTTTTTCAGTGAATCCAACCAATGGCGACAAGCTGAGCTACAGGATATCAATGACTAGTAAACCTGACACCAAGTATCAACCCTTTCAGTTCATTTAAGTTCAACCCATGCCCTTTATAACGGGCAAAGCGGATGAGAACGATGCAAAAGCACGTTCTGCAGCCGCCGACAGGACAGACAGGCAGAAACACAGCAGCGGTGCAGTCATAAGGCTCCATGGGCATATAAAAGCAGGCCGGATGTCAGTTCGAACACAAAGAGACCCGTTCGCACCAGATAAAGCCCTCGATTGGTCTTACACACTGGGGCCTCTGCCTCAGCACCATAGGAATCCGATACACTCCGCTAAACACATCGCTAATGTTCCTGGTTTTCCCTTTACAGTGCTGGCAAAGGCCCCGGAAAACTTTCACTGCTCCCTGCATCTTTCCTCAATTTAGCAGAGCCGAACAATGGATGCTGGTACACTAGGAATCCCCATCCCCCCCTCGCACCACATACATGGCGCTGAAGTGTTATGACAAACCTTCAGGCCGAAGAGAAGTACGGCATCAGCCAACAGCGGGAATTCACACAGCTGAGCTCAGATCCATTGGAAAATGTTGTTTACAAACAGCGGCGAAGAACGTGGGATTGCATAAGCGTCTTTGTGCGAGTCTAACAGTCAATCTCTTTATGTTTTCTGTGTAAAAATCGCTTATGCCACCTTTGTTTGCTCGTCTAAAGCCTTGGCAGTCAAACAAGTGGATAGAAACGCAAAGCATTCCTGAAGGAGACGTGCTTTTCCATTTTGTAATCCTCTACTTGGGTCTAAGCAGTCAAGATTAAACAAGGACAACTGCATGGGAATGCTGTTTTTTTAAGGTGTAAGAAATTTTTGCATATTCAAAGAATATAGCAGCTTGGAGCAATGCTACTGGATATTTTATTGATTATAACACAGGCTCTGAATGCAGCAAAAACTGTACAATCATTTAGTCCCTTGATTACATTGTGATGACAGCTTGTTTTTGTAATTAAATAAACATAGTTCTGAGTTTAGTATTTCTTGCATTTACGTTTTTGTTGTGGCTGCCTCCTGACTTTTTCAGGGTTTTTGCAGGTTTCATCAAGTCAAATTTAGGCCTTTTAAAGACCCTTTTAAGACCATCATAAGTAAATTTTACACTTATACAAAGTTAAACCCTAAGGATTTTTTCTAATGGCCTGGTTGTGTTTTTTTTTGTTTATTTTTTTGCTTGCCACAACAGAAAAAAAAAATCTAATTTAGTAATTTCTTGGCCACATATTTTAATGTGTCAAAAACTCTAGTTATAAATACTTAACATAATGTTTCTTTCTTTTTTTTTTTAAATGACAATTTTAACATTGTTAAACATATTTATTATGGACACAGTTAAATGCATGATCAAAAATATATATTTGTCGAATAAATTAAGTATAACTCCTATTCAACATAATGCTTTTCTGTTATAAAACCTTGCCTATTCCATGCCTATTTAAAAATATTGTCCACTCACTTCTGTAAATAGTTTTTGTATAAATGGAAGATCATATAAAGAGAAATATTGCTCTGTAATTATCATGAGGAATTGTGTAATTGTTTTGTAGTTTTCTTTCCCTGATTAGAAAATTAAATTTGCCGAATTTGCTGTAAAAATATATAATAACTGTTAACTATATAACACACACATATATACATATATAAAAATGATTGTTTGTGATTGGATGGATGTTGGACTGATTGGGTAGCTTTACTTGGACAGATGAAAATTAAGACCTGTTTAAAATATTTTAAGACCTACAACACAACATTTCTATAAATTTAAAGCCTGAAATTTTGCTTTTGAAATTTAAGACCCTGCGGACACACTGTTTTTTCCTACCATTTATTTTCCCATCAAAAATACATCAACTCTGTGGCGGAAACAAGATTCTATATAGATCAATGAGTGTTGAAAGAAAACTAGTAAGCACTCATGAATCTCTACCACTTGTGTTAGGAGAATGCTTGAACGCCACAAGGGTCATGAAACAACCACTGAGGGGATAAATGACTGCAGTTTCAGAATTAACCAGACAAAGAGTGTCAATTTTCCAATATAAACTGAAAGCAAAATTCTGCAATACACTCTATAATCAAAGTCTATATGTAGCAATGTGATGTGGCCCTTTTGGGTCAAAGAAATTGAACTAGAAACTGGATAAGAAAAAAGATAATAGACTTAAGCCATGGCTGACTTGCAAACTTTGCATGTTATAAATTTGTAGAGATAGTCAACAATACACTTAACCTATGTTAGAAATTAACTAAAAAGTAAAAAAAAATAAAAGGTCCTGTCAAGTGATTTGAAATATGCATTTTTTATTGTATGTATCGTATTGTATGCATCAATGTTTGAAGTAATCTCAACCGAAACACAGAGAGGGTGGGATATATTATAGCTCCTCTCCTTTAAAAAAAAATAAAAAACTGCCAATAGCGTTTTGTTTTGTCACCGCATTCAGCAAACGAGTTGTGTTTTGAAAGGGGCGGGGCATCTCAGATACTAGAAAGCATTTGATTGGTTATAATGTGATGAGAAACTGTAGTATGGGTTAACGTGAAAAAAACGTTGATCTGTTTAGGCAGAAATGACAAACTACAAGCTTTACATGTTTATGTCAGTTTTATATCTTCCAAACATAAATTGTCACTGTTATAAGCACATTAGCCCATAGATATCTTAAAAACAAATAATACTGATACTAACATCTAAAAAACTTTAATTTCATGGGTAGTTTATTATTGTCTAAACGAATGTTGCTTGCCTCATAATCATAAAAGCAATAGTATACAGAAACTTTTTAATAGATTTTCAAGCACAGCTAATACAAATATTAAATAATTTCTCTACTTAAAGGGTTAGTTCACCCAAAAATTTAAATCCTGTTATCATATACCATTGACTTCTACAGTATTTGTTTTTCCTCCTAAAGAAATAATGGCTAACAGTTACTAAGATTTTTTTATATCTTTTTCTGGGTTAAACAAAAAAAGAAAGCCATAAGAACTTGAAATAGCTTGAGTGTGAGTAAATGGTGAGCAAACAATCCCTTTAATATGATATTTAGTATGAAAAACACTTTACTCAACACTTCTAAAAGCTGAACTAAAAGACCTAGACTGTTTGGATGAATCCACAACAAGTTAATCAGATTAGAGGTGTGACAAACTGAAAATTAAAAATTATTTTATTATGACAAATCGTTACACTTGCTAGTTAAACTGACCTTGCTAACTGCTGACGCATTTCAAAGACAAAGAAATCAGTACGACACAGAAACTTCAGTTACAGTTGCTCGAACTAATTAGATCAAGACAGGGTTTGGCAATGTGAGAAAGCACTAGAGTTCAGGCCGCGCTGATTAAATCAGGAGTTCCAGATAAACAAATTCAAAAGACCTACATCTCTCAATAAACCGGCGATAGGCTAAGTGGGAAGCGCAACAGATGTTACACAACATATTGACATTACGCTATTCCACATTGACCTGTCAAAGCCAACAGGCAGCTCTGACCTGTTCGAGCACGTTTCAGAAGTATCTGGTGATGTCAAAGACGGGTCATCATCTCTCTCGCTCGAGCTTAGGAAGTGCTTAAGGCAAGCTCTGCACAGCGAGGTCATTCTGACATTCATTTTGTGAATTCCCAGTTGAGCTTGCTCCAGATCTGCAGCTCTCTGATGCCTGCAGCAAATTAGTGAGCGCAGATTGCTGTGTCCGATCATAACAGCAACTTTCTCTCTAAACTGTTAACCTTCATAAGGTGGTATAAGCATTTCAGGATATTACAGAAAACTTACAGTATTCCAAGCAACAGAAGGCACTTTAAAAACCTGCTCCCAGTTGTTACGCACCTGTTGGCTCACCCTTAAGGGAATTTTGTGTATTTTGGGGGAGGATGGGCTTCTTTTGCATGTTTTGCAATGTGACAGTACTCCCATCATATTGTTTTTATAGTTGTCATAGATCTTGCGCATATGCCCTGACATGATTGAGCTCATTTAAAAATCATTTCTGAAGCCAAACGTCACCAAATCTCCTAACAGTTAGACTCGCCTCAAAAGGACTGGTTAAGCCAATAATGTGTTAAAATCCCTTAAAAGAAAACCAATGTTTGGATAGCACACAAAGCCACAGTTTACAGAAAATCAATTTGGGTGGACAGTCTGAGCAATTACTGTGGTCATGTTGTTGTTGTTGTTTTTTTTTTTTTGTCCTGGTGAATAGTCCATGGGATCCAGCTGACCAAAATAAAACAGGAAGGTAAATACATCATTACTGTGTTTTTCCTCTATGCACACAGTCCAACTGTCAATGAGTTCATAAAGAAACTTTCTAGTCATGTTTGCCACCTGCTTTAAGGGGTATAATAAAGTAGGCTCTGCCATCAGCTGTTTTGAGTAATTAAAGACATTCACCTTTAACCTCAGCCCTTGATCTCTAAAGATTTTATTTTCTGCACCACTAGCATCACCAAAGAGGTTGTTGGTTGATAGATGGCCACACAATTAAACTTACACTATAGAACGCAAGTGTTTGCCCACTTTCTTATATTTTCCATTCATTTTTAATAGCGATGCACAATAATTCAACTACCATATTGGTACCAATTGATACCTTCAACATTTTATATTTAGACACGTAGGCCTGTAACAATATCTTTTTTTTTTGTTGTACAATATATTGCGATAAATGATATTATTCTCATTTTAAAACCATTTTATTACACTCATTATATAATGCCAGAAAAATATAATATCATCACAGTGCAAGTACATAATATTGAATTTTTAAGAATATTTCATATAATTAAAGTCCTTTTAACAATTGAATAATAAGGCATTGGAATCAGAATGTGAAAACGTAAATCCTAAACAAATAAATAACAATAAATGTTAATAAAAAAGTGCAAGGTAAAAAGTAACAGAGGCTGTGATATCTGCTACCAGATCTACTTTCAGTTGTCAGACACCCACATGAAAATATACTAAAGTAATTTATAGTAAATACTATAGCGTTTTTTTTAACAATCTTGACACTGACACTTCCAATAGAGATAGAGATGTTGCACAATCAGCTAAAATGTTGCTAGAGATGTATTTTATGTATGGGCAATATGTATTGCATCATCAAAAATGATTGTGGTCATGTGTCCAAGTCGATATATTGATTATTGTGACCGACCTGTAGACATGCAGTCTACAAATGTTTTTGCGGGAGGAAAAACAGACAGGAAAGATTGTGGCCAAAGCAGCAATCTGTAAATGATTTTGCACAAAGGTAGTGTCAAAACAAGTGATGTACGCATAATATGTGAACAAAAATGACAATTGCTGTATTATGCATGCCAGGCTTGTAGGTGGCAATATCAATTTACTAAATAAAAAAAAT
Source organism: Danio tinwini (assembly GCA_903798205.1). NCBI lineage: Eukaryota > Metazoa > Chordata > Actinopteri > Cypriniformes > Danionidae > Danio > Danio tinwini. The sequence goes on along the minus strand of CAIGQZ010000320.1, from coordinate 7,589,988 downwards.
AATAATAATCTGCGCACACATGTTCCTCTTGTCCACCAATTGTTGTCAAGTACTCATGCATGCCTATTGACCTAAAATGCAGAAGTGCGATAGTTTTTGTGATTGTTTTAGAACTTCCGATTCAGTTGCCTATGGGAGAAATGACTAGGAATAATAAACAGCAGAAAACGGTCAAACTACTTACTCTACAAAAAAGTGTGTCCATGACTATACAGACAAAGCAGAATAACATAAGAAATTTCAGTTTGCAACAAGCATCAAATAGCGTAACGAGCTGTTTTTAACGTCTAAAAAATAATGAAAGTGAATAAGACTGGACGTCTCGAGCTAAAGAGATTGAAATGGTTGTGCCTGCTCATACGCAAAGAATAAGATCAATAGACTGAATATGTAATATGGGCACAAAGTCACCATTTTTAGCATTTGTGCATAAAATCAACATCATTTACAAAAACCTGTTTGTGTTTTTAAAAGCATATTCAGGCATCCGAATACGACTGGAATATAATTGAATGGCCAAAAACATACAAATTGTTCCATTTTAGGTGATTATGATGTTGTGTAAACAATTCTTACAGATTTATGGGTAATGTAGTTTTTCCACCAGATACTCTGCTCTTGAACTACATTTTTTTTCTGAAAGATAAAAAAATTTGCTCAAAAACAGAGAAGTGATCCTGACAATGTCATAGGCCTGTTCAAACTTTTTTTTTATTTTTAAAGAATTGAACCTAAGAATAGGTTAAATCTAAATATCTGAAAACAAATGATAAACTTTAGCTTTAACTAGGAAAAAATACTGTCACTCAACTCACTGTTTAATCCCACCTACTTGCAGTTTCCGGGTAGTAACAGAGTGGCCAATCATACAGCTAGTTCCTACTGCTGGAGACAAAAACATAACGAGACATTCCCAGATCCTTTGAGGACTTTACAACATCTCAAAGAGACTTTCATGGTTTACTTTTTTTATACGCACACGTCGTAATCACAGATAAACGACACAAGCTAAGCAGATGGCAAGCCCCGACAGCATGAAAACTTCCCTGACCTGTAAAGCAAACAAATCTTTGCAGGTTTCTTTTGTTCCGAAAAACTCGACATAACTGCACTTCATAAATGATCAACCAAACGTCTAAAAAGCCAACGGAACAGCGTGTTCTAGATGCTTAGATAGACAAAAACAATGACAAAACGCGCTGACAGCACAGCCAAACCACACTGCGCATGAAGGCATGTTGCACGCATAATACCAATGGCTTGTCTTGAGCAAAAGCGGACGAAAACAACTCTACAAAACTTTTGCTGTGCGTGTCATTTATGTCAAGTAAACTAAAGGGATTCTTGTGGAGTACTGACAGAGACAAACATCCGCACCCAGTCAATGTAGCAACAACACAACTTCCCTTGTTCTCGTCAAGAGCTTTAAAAAGCGAAAAAAATATGGTAAATTTCCTGTCAAAACATTGAACCCTCAATCGAGGACATTCGACCTTAACAAAAGCCAAAACAAGATGGATCCTCCATATGAGAGAAAAACACATTCAGACAGGGTTATACAATGACGCCGAATTTGAAGTTTGGCATTTCTGATTTGTTGTTATTTAAAGAGCGTTGCATCTAAACAAACAAACTGCATATGAATATCTCATTGTTTTCGTGTTATACAAATAAACAAGTGATTGGCGATGTTTAAAGGCGTACAAATGTCCGTTTTCATGATAAAACAGCAACAAAAACAATCAACAAATAAATAAATAACTGGCTTGTGAGGTTGTGCTAGCTCGCTAGCAGGCCAAATGGAAAGTAACAATCACTATTTTGGTCAAAAACACGTCTGGATTTGTCAGATAGTAAATAAATAAATATATCCGATTAATATCTATATAAATATGTGCTTAAATCATGTGGATGTCAAACGTTGGTATGGATTTGAGGAGAAAGGCGATGACAAAACACTCAAAGGACACAGAGCAACATTTCTGCCTTTCAACACTGACAACGAACAAATCCCGTCGAGAAAAATCTGATTTTTTAGCTGAGTTGTGTTATTTAAAAAATAAACTTCAGTTATTCTTGCCTTTGTTGCTGGCCGCACTGACAACCATCAAAACACTTTTGTTGTCAAAAGCTGATCACCATCCAATAAACCATTACACTGGCTTTGACAACTGTTTTTCTGAGCAGACGGACGCGTAGAATGGTTTAAAACCAGCAGGAGATGCATTTTAGGGCTGTTTCGGTAAATATCGAAGATATTTGACGGCCACAGCGTTACAGTAATTGTGTTGTTTATATTTTAAAGGATACAGTTTCACCACGTCGGTGTCCATTCGTCTTTTGCCCGGACTTGGAGACGACATCTTTATACACTCCTCTTTCAGATGACTGAAGCTCAAATCTTCTGCGACTGATTCTCGATCCCTTGGCCTCTACCGAAACTGAGTATTTTTGAACATTGGCATACGGCAAGCTGTCGTTTGGAGAGTTATTTTTTTTGCCCTCCACTTTCTGTCCGCTGCGGATAGTACTGGTAGTCCTCTGCCCGCACTGCTCTCTCTCTCTCTCTCACAGCTATCTATCCCTCCGCCGATGAGGTCATGTATGCGCGACGAAAGGTGTCCCCCTCCTTCTATGCGGTGTTTTGGACGTGTCATAAATAAGGGACGACTCAAATTTGTAGTACGCTCAAAATTGAATTTTTTAGTTGGCTACAAAGGCAACTGGGGGCCAAACACCCTCTGTTATGATGTATTTTAATCAACATACTTCTTGTCTTTAAACGCTATGACATTTTTGATGGTCAACACTGATAATAAAAGACACAATTCAACATTTTCTTGTTAGTGACATAATAACATTGCATTTTACAAGTGTGTAAATGCCACAGTCACAAGTTCAAAAGATGGTGTATCTCTTTAAGACAAAAGTATGACAAGACATACATGATGAAAACCAGCAAAAGCAATATTTTATTACATTTAAGCAGACATTTGCATGCACGATGCAGAACACTACAAACAAAACCAAAAATATTGGCACTCTTTTTCTAAATATGGCATCTATTTCAGCTGGTATATGCATAAAAGATAGGTTATAAATTATACATAAAAATGTTGTTCATCCATTCACATTTATGGAAGTGAATATCTATACCTACTTTAAAATGCCAAAAAAAGACAATCCTGCAAACACTGGTTCTCCTTAGCTATACTATAATATGAAAAGTGTTAGTTTTTGATACAACTACCATGTTGTCCAGTGTAGAAAGGTGGTATTGGACTATTTGGCAGTCCATGAGAGGTAAAGAGCTTTGGTCTGTTGTTGCTCAAAGGCCGAATGGACAGACCTAGAATTAAAACAGTGTGGTAAAGTTACGATTTCTGAGAAGAACTCTGCCCGGCTTTCCTGTTCCAAAACAACATCTTTTAGCACAGTCCAGCTCGATCCGTGTGGATTTACTGTCCCAAGCAAACCCAATACTGTAAACAAGACTCACATGATCAAGAAACACTACTGTAAATATGACAAAGAGCAGCGTACCACTAGGTTAACATCACCAGGCTTTCCCAGTCCAACACAGACTACTGGGATGGGGATGATACCTGCCACTGTCGAAATATTGAAAACACCCTTTTTGATTTGTCATGAGGACCCTGAGTGAAAAGTAAAAACAGAGTGTCACAGGAATGAAAAGTGTTTATTAGTTTGATTAAAATGCAGATTTGTTGAATGTGGTTCACCTGAGATTGACTGACTCCTACTGGATTGAGGCTTTGTTTCATGGAGGAAAACAGGGCAAGCACTGCTTTCCAGCCTGGTTGAGGGAGCTCTGCTTCACAGCCAACATAATTAGAGACGTCCTGATTGTCCTCCTCTTTTTCCACACTCACCCAAGGACACCAGTCTCTGTGCTGGGCTACTGGGTCAAACACATTTCTGTGCAACGGGCCTTCCTGTAAAAGGAAAATGATTAAAGTTTTGTTTAGTATTTAAAAAAATTATTATTACTCAAACAATAAGACTAAATTATTACATTAAATTGCATTTATGGGTGCACCGTGATCCTCACATTCAGTCCTTTAATATGCCATCAATGTATCTTGCAAGCCTCAGGACATTCTTATATAACTTATTGTTACACTAAATTGCATTTTAATTGCTTGTCTTATGTAAAAGAAAAAAAAATTTGAGTAACCAAATGACGAAAATGACAAAAAAAAAATGGTAAAACAAAAATACTTTTCATCTTTAAACAATAAATCATTCTTACAGGGCCACTAGCAGAGGAGAGACGTGGCCGTTTTGTCTTTCTCTGTGGACTAGAGGGCACATCTGTGGCCTGGCCCTCTCCCTGGCCTCTGCTGCGGGTTATGGGTCTCTTACCCCTGGACAGGGGGCTGGGATGCTCATCATGTGGGGTAGGGGAGTCCCTGCTTCTTGTACGTAGAGGTGTACTTTCTGCCTATATGCACAAGTTAACATTTCCACAAATTAAACAGATGTGAGTGAACATGCAAATATATATTTATACATTCCCAGTTATGTCCAAATGACAGTTAAAGGGATACTTTACCCAAAAATGAGAATTCGATAATCAATTAGACACCCTTAACTTGTTCCAAACCCGTAAGAACCTTATAGAGAGCTGAAAACCTGCATCTACTGACTTCCATAATATTTGTTTTTTCTACTATGCAAGTCAGCGGTTACAGGTTCTCAGCTTTATTTAAAATATCTTTGTTTGTGTTCAACAATAAAGAAATTCATAAAAATTTGGAACCACTTGATGGTGAGTGAATAAAAATTTTGGAGTGAATTATCCCTTTAAACTAACTCTACTTGAGTAAATTACTCACCTGCTCAGAGCGTGTGGAGTCTTGACTACGCAACTTCATGCGACATGGTGTGGGAGATTGGGATGGCGAGGTAGGCGTCCCCTTATCTCCACTCATCCCTTGAGTTGGAGTCACAGAAGTAGAAGATGTTGGAGACTGCGGCGGGTTTTCAGCCTCTAAAACAGTATCCATTTGATAGAAGTTCCACATTCCTACTTTTCTCATGCAGTATGAACAAGTGAGGATGGGCAGATTCATAGCATGGAGCAACGGGCTGCATGAAAACAAAGCCAAAGAGTTCAACTGAACAAAAGTTTGTAGTGTCTCGATTATCAAATGTCATTGGTTGGATTTTTTTTTTTACCTGGCTGCCCAACCACAAAGCGCCAAGATACATGCTGCCACCTGTACAGACAGTGGATCCGATGAAACCTTAGAAGGAGAACTGCCTTGCTTCACTTGCTCATCTTCAATCAGCTGTAGGAGGACACTTATAATATCTTCAGTCAAAGTCTGAGGGAAAAGAAAATCCAAATTTACTGATGCACAGTAGGAGTATTCACGGAAATTCTGTTGAAAATGAAATGTCATACCATGGCTTTGAGTTGCTCGGGCTTCATAGCAGGCAGCTGCTGTTCTAGGAGGCAAGCACTCTTGAATCGCTCTAGAAAGGCACCGAGTAATACTGTAGGCTCATTAATAGGAACCATCCAGAAGCGATCTGCAAAAAACAAACTAAGTTAATTAACTTCTGATTAGCAGACACAGAAAGGCTACGTATTCTCTCAAAATACCTGGACATGGAAAATCTGGCCAGGAACAAAATTTCTCATGCTGCGTTTGAAGCTGCTGGAGCACCTCTGAAATCCGTCCTTTATCTAAAAAGTAAAAACAAATACATAAATGCATGCATGCATGCATACAAAATATGGCTTTAATATAAACAACTCACATTTCTGGAAGTCTAAGGTTGCTTGGATTGATGCACAGAGGAAAGCCTGGCAACTACAACACTTCAACATGTCACAGTCTACATTGATCCAGCCGTATCGGGCACATCTCAGAGGTGAAAGCACACTAGGCTTTCCAGCCCATTTCAGACAGTGCTTATGTTAAGGATGAATTTCGCAAAGGCAAAGAATGGAACAGAAGATTTGACTGTCTTTTCTTTCCAACATAAAGGCAAAAGTTTCCCATAAGGAGAATGAGATCAGTTCTGATTTCATGGTGACTACGTCTGTCATTCCATTGTATTGCAATAATGTTTTCATTAAAATCACAGCTTTTCTTAAAGCAATGGACTAATGGCTAAATGTATGATGCAACATCTTTAAAAATAAATCAATGAATAATCAATAAAGCAAGATTATAACTAATCTATAACATGCATTTCATTTAATATGCAACACAGACTGGTTTTTGGTTTCTCAAAGCCAGCTTCATCCACATAATATTTCCACAGCAACCAAAAGGATATCGAGTAGGATTCCACTCTGTTAAAAAAAGCCTCTTTGTTTGCTGCTTCGCAAGGAGCTTTTCCAAGGCCATTCGGAGATAGTGTGTTTGGATCCTGCTGTGAACTGAGATATGAAAAGAAAAGTGGACACATAAAAAAAAAGACTAAATGCAGCCAAAAATTAAACTTTGCTGTGAATTCAATAAATTACTCATTTAAATAGTGATTTTATTTCTTCGGTTTTGTACATTAAAGGATATTTAGCTGAAACTGTGGTTCTTGGTGATTCATAAAATGCCAGTCAAAGGCAAAAGACACTTAACAAAATGAATAGCCATGGCTAAACTTGAGGTCTCATGAAGCCAGTCTATGCAATTTTTACATTTAATCCAGTCACAGTTATTGATTGTGAACATGACAATCTGAAATGCAAGCTTTCAATGAGAAGTCACATATCAAATATTGTGAATCGGTTCATTTATTTTTTTGCACAGACTGACTGATTTGATTCACAAGAACTCAAATTGGTTCGTCCGTCAGTTCGTCTCAAATTGGTCTGTCTGTCCGTTCATCTCAAATTGGTCCATCTGTCCGTCTATCTCAAATTGGTCCATCCGTCCGTCCATCCATCCATTTCAAATTGGTCCGTCCATTCATTTATCTCAAATTGGTTCGTCCATCCGTCCATCTCAAATTGGTCCGTATGTCAGTTCATCCGTCTCAAAGTGGTCCATCCGTCTCAATCACAAGCCACAAATATTAATTTATTTTGCTTGCATACATTTTTTTTTACTTTAAGAGGCTTGCATTTTATGAATCCCCAAGAAACATAGTTTGTTGATGTTCTGTTAAAGAAATTAAGGTCACTTCTTATCCCTGAATGTGAAAACACTCCATACATTTTGGAGCGAACTATACCTTTACATAAACCACTTTTACTAATTTGAACAGAGAAAAATTGGATTAAAATATGGAGTCAGATTGTTTGCGGTCATTCCAAGATTGTCTACCAGTTAAAAACAACCAGCTGCAGGTTGACAGGTAAATAAATAACATGTTTGTTTCTAATGAGTCTTTAGCTGGTTTGTTGATTTTTGCCACTGTGGTCTTGTAGTTTGAACAAGCCAATGTCCATTGTGGGTCATCTATTGTGTACTAAAACAGCTACCGGCATTTTCCACTAGGGCTTTCAGTAAAAACTTATCTTTATGCTGGATTGTTCACCGTCCCTCTCCTCCATTCTTCCCGCACTTTCACACTTTTTTTTGCAACTTCCTTATGATTACAGCTGAAATCTTACCAGTTTAACACGCAGTCTTCAGAGGCGACCCCTTCGTTGAGAAGTTCTCGCACTTTCAGGGGCGATACAAGAGGAGATTTGCTTTGTTTTTCGCCGTTTTCTGGCCGATTTGCACGGCTGCCAAGCGCCGCCATGTTCGGTGTCTGTCTCTAAACACTCCCGCAGCAAAAGATAAACTATCAGCATTTTTACACAGTTCCGCCCCTCCATCTACAAGAATAATCTACAATAATTTATATATTACTTTGTGTAAATTCACATTTAGATGACAGTGGCTGCCTAACACGGCATTACAATAGTTTAATTGAAATCGTTTCTGGAGTACATACACTTATACTATGACATTTTGTTCACAACAAATAAATACAAACTATATCGATTAGCTAAGCTTTTAAATATAAGGAACTAGTTTTATATAGTCTAGGGGTAGGAATTGTTTGTTGAGAAGCCCCTTTAAATTAGTTATCAACATCAGAAGAATAGTTTACAGATTTGTGAAAAAGTATTTTGGATGTACTTTGCACTATCTGCATTAAAAATAATTTATAAAAAGACTAACTAGGACAAACAAGACTAAATAAGACAAACAGAAAAGGCATGAAAGCATACAGTAACTTTTCACAATAAACAGATATATAATAAACAGCATGCATGATCATATTAACAGTTGGTCTAGGTTTCCAAGTTTTCATGAACATGTCTATCTTATTATTTATTACAAATCGTAATCTTTTTATTTGGATTATATTTACCAGCTTTAGGCCATTCATAAAATATTGTTTTATGTTGGACACATTTGAATGGAAATGTACTGTCAAAAGTAGTTTTTAATAAAAAATGTCATAATTGAAATTTTTTAAATAGTTTCTTTTCACTTCTTTCCATTTTTAAGCATTTAGACCCTATATAAATATATTATTCATAAATATATTTCCAAACCCAAATTTCTGATTTAGTGAATAATCAATTGACTATTAAATTTGAAATTAGTTAATTTGTGGCATTTAATATGTAGCTATGACATGTGACATGTAATATGACATATGAAATCTCTTGAGAGATAACAAAAGAAAGCATATAGATGTTTGCCTTCATAATGTTTGATAATTATTACCAAGACTTTTATTTTGACAGGTGTAAAAAAAAACCCAAAATGTGTTCTGATTATTTTCATAGCTTGTTTTTTTTTTTTTTTTTTTTTTTTATGTGGCCATCTTGGAGGTATTTTTTTTCCACCAGCGTTTCTGCCTTCACGTTCATTCCAAAGGAGACCCGGCCAGATCCATTTATTTTATTTCAGTGTCTCGTTCCTGGGAGAATGGGCTGAGTTATGCCCTGCGCTTCGCCTGTGTCTGTTGAAGGAAGCCCTGCAGTTTGCCATTGCGTGTAGGTGGATGATTTCAGCGTGATTTCTGGAGCGATGTCCAATATTATCTATAGGATGTTTGGCGCAGAAGGAGCCCACAGCCCGGACAGACTCAATCAGTTTGAGCGGCTGTCTGGAAGGCCTCCGCTAAGAGCCGCAGGTCAGTGAGGACTTCGTTAACAGCTTGCACTTAGTACAAAATCAACAATTTCTTCCACAGCAGTCGCTTTTTGTGTAATGTTTATGAGAAAATTAAGCACGCGTTATTTTATATTGCACATCTCTCGCGCTGCCTAGCACCTAGCATTAGCCTAGTCGCTAACGTCAATGGCTTTGTTTTGAAAACAAACTTGTCCATTTCGCGTCTGCAATTATTATATTTATCACATTTCATATTTTCCTTAAACTCGTGTTTTGTGGTCGTTATTTGATGGTGGCTTTAGTGTCACCAAATTTGCGTTAAACATGGTTCGCTTGACAACTTCATTTGCATTTCAGCCACAGCTGTCAAGATAATGTCATATAAATTTATTATTTAATAACGTGTTATAAGTGAATTAATTGAAGTGAAGTGGATTCAAGCGAAGTTTATTAAGCATCTCCATAACTGAAGGCATGTTTTTCTACAATAATGTCTGTTAAATGATGGTTTTATAGACTGTAATACTTTTGTAAAGTGCATATGTGGCTAATATATAAATAAATATGCATCTAACAATAGCTAGTTCTTAAACTTTCACCTTTAATTTCAGGTTTAATTTGTTTCAGTTCTGAAAGAACAAACTTGTTTATGATCTTGTTGCAATGAGCATTAGATAAATAAATGTATAAGATACATATTTATTTATAGGTTAAATGCAAATGTCTGAATGTGGTACATTAAGTGATTCTAGATGCAAACCCCCAGTGAAAACAATAAATGTGATTGGGATTACACAGAATTACATTGAGTCCAGTGTTAATGTTTATACAGTAGTTTAGAGATATATTTCACATGGCCGTGTGTTTGGATTGTTAAATAGTGCCACTGATCAGCACATGGGTAAATACATCACCGTAAGTAAATAAAGGCCAGCTCTGTCATGCAGTCTGGTTTTACTCAAACACCCCTATGAGCTTTGCTTTTTTAATCTTTTATCATAAAGACATAAACCATCATGATCATTTCAGGCGGATGTAGTGTAATACAGTATTTTTGCAGTTTGACATGATGTTCACGCCACCCATCGAATAGCCTGCAGCTCCAGCCATCTGCATCCTCCTTCCTGTTTATACTTGATGAGCGATTAACTGGTGTTTAGACTTGGTGAAGAATATATAGCAAATCGAATGAATGCATTTTACACAGGCATCTAGCGTTATAAAGAATTCAGTGAGTTAAATGGTACACAAAGGATGTTCTAAAGGTGTACTTTGACAGTGGTTCTGCTGACAATGTAGCCCACTTTGCATATGGCGATCTTTAAAAACCTCAAATCAAGTCATGTGACCTGCTTTTTTTTGGTGCAGAAGTTACTCATGCTGTCATGGTCGTCTATTTTTAATTATTTATTTTATGATTATTCTTTTATTTATTGCTTTTCATATTTTTGAGAATGCATAGCAATGTGATCTGTCAAACATATACATACCAGTTATCAGTGTTTTCAATTGTTTCCAAACAGTGAATCCAGAGTCCAGACATTTCAACACTGTATATTAAACAGAATTCCAGTGGGCTTGGAAAAGCTGTAAATATCAAGGGTTGTTTTATTGTGTGTGTGTGTGTGTGTGTGTGTCTGTGTAACATACAGGCTTAGAAAAAATATATTTTAATTAGTAAAAAAAACTACTGTAAAAACACCAATCTAAATTTAAAATAAATGTTATGTTGATTTCTGAACTATTTGACTGATAAAATGATAATGCTTTGTATGCAAAATCCATATTATTTAGTTTTTCTTCTCAATTCATCTTTATTTCCATAGTGCCTTTTACAATGTAGATTGTCAAAGAAGTTTAACATAGCTGAAGTTGTATGTTATAGTAAATTAAAACAGTTTCAGTTCAGTTGTGAAATTTTGTCAGTTATTTGGTCAAATTAGGGAGATCCTGATCAGTTTGTTTGATATGTCCCTGATCCAATACATGCCTTTGGATTGTTTTCATATACAGTAGTGATAAAAAAAGCCTAGATCAGCGAATAGTTTATCAACTTGGCTTACCTGACCTGTATTGTTTTTTTACATGTATAAGAATTAGTGATCACAATTTGATTGCATTTATAAAAAATCTGACTAATCACGTACAAAAAAAAAAGTATTTACATGGCATCTATGCATGCACTGTGTATGTTTATGCATTAATGCACTCACGCACACAAGTGTATATGCTTTAAAATGTTAATATTTATATATAATTTTGTTCTATTTAAATATTATATATAGTAATAAACATTTACTATACACACATGTGTGGGTGTATAATATATACTCACAAAATTATTATTGTACACAATTAGCCCTGATTATTTGTTTTATCAGCACTAATTTTAAACAGTTAATTGCATCTTGCTGCCTTAATAGTTTGAATAATAGTCTTTCTAATCAAAAGTATAAAGATTTTAACTTGCAGGTAATATTTTGTAATTTGGAGTGATTCTTAAATAGTCTTTTAATGTCATCAAATGACTCTTGATGTATTTAAAATGATTTTGGTTACACTGAATGACCTTGGGCGATGTGGTGGCGCAGTAGGTAGTGCTGTCGCCTCACAGCAAGAAGGTCGCTGGTCCAAGGCTCAGCTGGGTCAGTTGGCATTTCTGTGTGGATTTTGCATGCTCTCCCGCATTCGTTTGGGTTTCCTCCGGGTGCTCCGGTTTCCCCCACAAGGTCAAAGACATGCGGTACAGGTGAATTGGATAAGCTAAAATTGTCCTAAGTGTAAGCATGTGTTTGAATGAGTGTATGGGTGTTCCCCAGTGATGGGTTGCAGCTGGAAGGGCATCCCCTGTGTAGAACATATGCTGGGTAAGTTGGCGGTTCATTCCGCTGTGGTGACCCCAGATTAATAAAGGGTCTAAGCCTAAAAGAAAATGAATGAATGACCTTTTGTAGTGACTTTAAACAGGGGTGCCCAAACTTTTTCCTATGAAAGACCAAAAGCCAAATATTGTTGAGAGCTGTGGGACGAAGATAAATATACCAAACTATATTACATTAAAGTTGTCATGGTTCATTTCCTAATTATTCCTAATATTTCAAAGTAAATAGAAAACTTTACTTTAAATCATATTAGAACATTTTAAAGTATAACTTATTGCAAAAAAACTAAAAACTTAATCACATTTATAACACAGTGGAGTTCAATGCTGAATATACTAGTCAAGCAGAATATGCCTTGGACTTGATTTGCTCAACAAAGTGTCTGCATTGTGTGGTGACTATGTACATTTAAACAGAATGTGATTAATTTACACCATGATTGAACATTTAATTTCAGTTAGCTTTTAACAATAAAGCAAACAAACAAATGGTTTAGTTAAATTTGAATTGACAATTTTAAAACCTTTTCTAACTCTCCCTCTGTTCTCAGATGGGATGGTGGGTCATATCAAAGGTTACCATGACCAACTTTGCCTTGTGGGCCCTAGTTTGTACATCTCTGCTTTAAACCATGTTAAAAGTGTAATTGTCGTTACTTTTGCTCAGTAGAATTAAAATGATTAAATAGAATACATTTATAATGTACATAAAAAAATGTATAACACGTGTATTGTTTGGATCCCTGTTAATCCCTTTTCCTCTCTGACACAACAACAGTGCTACATTTCAATATCTGTGGTTTGTTTCGTTTGGTTCCCTTGTCATCACTTCAACACTGCAGTTGTACATGTGTCTTTGTTTCTCTTGGTTATACACCAAAGGATCTTCATGCTGCTTTGTGGTCCAGATATATTCATGATAATTGCACTAGTTGCTTCAATCTTGGTATGTGTGACAGTGCAAAAGCTATTTGTTGAGCCCTCGAGTGATGGGCAGGGTGTTTGTCTGTTTCTGTTTTCTGTTCGTTTTGCCATTGTCCTTTTTTGTTGTTGTTATTTTGCTGTTCTGTCTGACTGCGGTAATTGTGGTAACAGGCTCTAAGAAGAGAGTTAGCTGGATACAAGCTCGAAGAATCTTCGGCCATCCCAGCCCCAGTCTGCGGATCCCTAACAGGTTTTTAAGAGAAGGTGGGTAATAGGCGATGACCGCCTTTAAATGAACTTAAAAAAAAAAAAAAAAGGAAACCCACATAACAAATCTGGAGACCTTCCCCCATGCTGTCCCTCTCTTCAAAACTGCTCTTCACTGTGGTGTTAAGAAAATAATAATAAAAAAACAACATCGCTTTTATATGCCAGGTCTTTTTCTGCTAAGCTTTTATTGGGGGCAAAGCTGGGGCAGGATGGCTTGGGTGTTAAAAAAAAAAGAAGAAATAAAAATAAGTGTCATCTGGTTGTGAGTTATGGATGCGTATTGATCCTTTAGTTATTATTTTATATTGATTTGTGTGCGTTTTTTTTTTATTTTTAATTTTAATATAATTTCAGTTTCCTCCTGTCTGTGTGTAGCTCATCCCTGCGATGCTTTTGCTCAGGTGCAGCATCCTGGTTTCAAGGCAAATTTATTGGCAGGAATTTGCAAGGGTGAGGCTACTGGCTTGCACATGCTGTCATAGATTCGGTGGCCTGCGGAAAGTGTATGTCTTTAATTTTTTAGACAGTTGGATGTTGCATTAGCAAAGTTTTGTATGCTAGAATTAAAAATAAATAAATTGTAATTTAGCTTTTTTGTTGTTGTAGTTTTTTGTAATGTATTAGGGCTGCACAATATATAATTTCGACATCAATATTGCAATGTGTGTGTCTGCAAAGTCACATCACAAGATGTGCAATGTTAAGTTAGGATTATAGTCTATCAAAACTTTATCATTTGCATGTGTTTTAAAGGCACTTTAAGAAAGTGGGAAGCATTTAAGCACAGTAAAAAAAAATATTTTAATTTAAACATAAAACATTTGTAACTTAATGAAGAAAAATGTACTGATTTATTACTACAATGAAGACTTTACAGTGTTATTTAACATTACTAAATTTGTTTATTTGAATACTGTTCGACTCTCCAGAAAGCCATAAAGAACTGTTTACTGAATTTACTTTATCCTTTGCTCTATTGTAAATTTTCTTGCAATTTTATGTTTATACACTATTAACACCCTTACAAAATACACCCAACCAATCTAAATGAATGATTTTTCACAAATAGAGCTATTCAAGCCATCTGGTGAAATTGTTTTTATATTGCAATGTATATCGCAGCAAACAAAATATCGCAATGTCAGATTTTTCCAATATCGTGCAGCCCTAAAAAATATAGTTTTATTTAAATATGTATTACCAAATCTAAATTATATAATGCATTTATAGTATAATTAACATTTTAATACATTTTAATAATAACAAATACTTCTGTAATTATTTTATTGGGAAATGTATTAAAATAAGTTTTATAAATATATAATTTGTTATTACTAAAAGCAAATATTTATTGTATTAATTTAATAGATATCAATATGCTTTCTCAGTAATGCTTGCTATATATTAGTATTAAATAAAAAAAATGTATGTTATTTATATTATTATTTTGTAATATAAAAATATGCTAATATATATAAAAAATAATAATAATTGAGTGGTTTCATCTAAGATGCTGTTCATTGTGTTTTAGTAGAGTTGTTCTTTATATTCTATTTAATAAAACAGGCTTGGGCAAGAAAGCAAGGCTTTCAAGGGTTTTTAACTAGCGGTTGTCAAGTCATTGAGTTACACATGTGTTTTGTTTGCTCTTACCTGTACTTGTGTTCTTTGGTGGTATTGTATGTGAAGCCACTATTGTGTATTTGTTAAATCCAAGGCTAAACCTGACTCCTGAACTTAATTACTTTCCACATATGACCATAGTCAAATTCTAAAATAATAGATCTGGTTGGAGATCATGAAGTTTACTCTGTATTTACTTGTAGCCTTGAGTATACATTAACATGGGATGAACATGGTTTAATTTTTCTCTAAACTAAAAATATTAATTTCACAGGTCACTTTGTGAAAGGCCATCTTGTGTATCATCTTTCCAGAACTGTCCACTGGAGCAGTTTGATTGTATTTTGCTTGCTTTGAATAATCTCTTGCCCTAACAGTTCAGTTCCAGAGCAGTGGACAGTAGATCTTGTTTTTTTAACTTCCGTCTTCAAAGGACTGATTTATCTCTGCGAGGACCCATCATCGTGGGCAGTAATGAGCCGTCTAACTGTTTATCTATGTTTGTCTCTTCATCATTTGGCTGATGTCTGTCTCTGTAGGTCACAGAGCTCCTCCAGCCCGAAGTGGCCATCGATGTGTGGCTGACAACACCAACCTTTATGTGTTTGGAGGCTACAACCCCGACTATGATGAATCTGGCGGCTCCGAAAATGAGGATTACCCACTGTTCAGGGAGTTGTGGAGGTTTCACTTCGCCACAGGGACATGGCAACAGATCCGCACCGAGGGTTTCATGCCCACCGAACTGGCTTCGATGTCAGGTAATATACTTTTCTTTTTTTTTTTTTTTTTTTGAATGTGTGTGGCTTTATTGTGGTGTCTTTATTTTTGGTTTGTGTTTATTTTGTTTTGTTTTTCCTAAATTGTTAGAATTTGTGTTGATTTTGTTTTTAAGTTTTGTTCTTGTTTGTGTATTTGTTTTAGGGTGTTTGCTTTTGTGTTTATATTTGTTTTGTTTGTAATTTAGTTTTTAGTTTGTCATTGTTTTTAAGTTTTGTTCTTGTTTGTTTGTATCTTTTTGTTTTGTTAGTTGTTAGTTAGTTTTTACCTCTGTTTGATATTGTTTTGACTGTGTATTTTCTTTATTCTTTTTATTTAGGGCGTTTGCTTATGTTTTTTTCTGTTTCTTTTGTCTTTTAGGTTTTACTTAGTCTTGTTTTTTTTTGCTTTTTGTGGTTTGTTTCTTTTATATCATTTGGTTTATCATTTGTGTTTATCTTGTGTTTTTGTGTGGTTGTGTGTTTCTGCTTTATTAGTTTTTGGTTGGTGTTATCTTTTGTGTTTTGTTTGGTTTCTTAATTTTTTTGTCTTTTGTATGTAATTTGTCCTTGTTTGGTTTACATTTGTTTTGATTTAGTATTTTCTTTATTGTCTTTGTTTTACGTAATTTGCTTAGTTTATATTTGTTTCTTGTATAATTTAGTTAGTTTTTAGTTTGTCATTGTTTTTAAGTTTTGTTTTTGTTTGTATCTTTTTTTGTTTTGTATCCATATATAGTGATTGTTTGGGTTTTGTCTTTTTTTCAGTTTAAATTTTTTTTTGTCTTTGTGTGTAGTTTTTCCTAATTTATTTAGCATTTGTTTTGAGTTTTTTGTGTATTTTCTTCTCTTTGTTTTAGGTAATTTGCTTTTGTGTTTATATTTGTTTCTTTTTGTAATTTAGTTAGTTTTTAGTTTGTATTTGTTTTTAAGTTTTGTTTGTTTGCATCTTGTTTTGTTTGGTATCTTTATATAGTGATTTGTTTGTGTTTTATCTTCAGTTACTTTTTTTGCCGTTTAAATTTCTTGTTTGTCTGTGTGTACTTTTTGCTCTTTGGTTTAGGGTGTTAGCTTTTTTTATATTTCTTTTACAATTTAGTTTGTCGTCTTTTTGTTTTAAAGTTTTGTTTTGTTTGTATCTTTTTGTTTTGTTTGGTATCTTTATATAGTGATTGTTTGGGTTTTGTCTTTTTTGTTTTTTGTCTTTTTTAATTTTTTGTTTGTCTTCGCGTGTAGTTTGTCTTCATTTGGTTTGCATTTGTTTTGTATATTTTCTTTATTCTCTTTGTTTTAGGGTGTTCGTTTATATTTGTTTCTTTTATCCTTTAGTTTGTCCTTTGTTTTTAAGTTCTGTTCTTTGTTTGTATCTTGTTTAGTTTGGTATCTTTAATTGTTCAGTTGAGTTTTGTCTTGTTTTTTATGTTTGCAGTTGTTTTTATGTATAGCTTTTTAGTTTGTCTTGTTTTTTTGTGGTTTGTTTATTTTGTATCATTTGGGTTTATCTTGTGTTTTTGTTTTGTTTTATCTGCTTTATTAGTTGTTTTTTTGTTGTGATTGTGTGTGGTTTTGGTTTTGATTATCTTTGGAGGCAGTTTTGGTTTGTTGGTTCTGTATGCAGTTGGTTTTGTTGTTGAGAACATGTGCCAAAAGCCCACTGGCAAGTCAGGTATTTTTAAACCTTTTACTTCCCTTAACCATCATGTTTGTATGGCACACAGCTGTTTTGCACGGAAACAACCTGCTTGTATTCGGTGGAACTGGAATCCCATTTGGGGAAAACAATGGAAATGACGTTCACGTCTGCAATGTTAAATACAAACGATGGTCCCTCCTCAACTGCAGGGGCAAGAAACCCAATCGAATATATGGACAGGTACAAAACCCCCTAACAAACTGTGTAGTATAACCCAATAATAACCACAACAACTGTCTTTTAAGAAACACATTACACTGTTGATTATTAAAAAAGATTTCTATTTGATTTTACAGGCGATGGCCATAATCAGCGGCTTTCTCTATGTATTTGGAGGCACAACAGGCTATATTTACAGCACGGATCTCCACAGACTGGACCTGACAACACGTGAGTGGATCCACTTGAAGCCAAACAACCCTCCAGATGACCTGCCTGAGGAACGGTAGGCATCTTTGACCTTGCCTTTGGGGTTTGATTGGGTTTAATCATTAAGGAAGATTATTGGGGAAGTCTAGTATATATGAAATGATTACTTAAATCCATGTATGCATGCCACCACCAAGTTAAAATGTCAGTCTATAAGCGCATATGGTCAATTTTATTTAAATTTGTTTCCTCTAGATACAGGCATGAGATTGCCCATGATGGACAGAGGATATATATTCTAGGAGGAGGAACTTCCTGGACTTCTTACCCATTAGACAAGGTACAAATGTTTGCAAGAATATTTAATAATTATTAAAATTTTAAGTTATTGCATGTTCCTTATTTGTTGTTGTGGAATTATTTAGGTTGTATTTAAATACATATTAATGGGTTATATTATTGGGTTATATTAATTTGACTTCTTTTTTTGTTTGTCTTCAAACTTTATATATGCTAGAAGTTTGTAAATTTATTTTTAATTAAATGTAATTTTAATAAAAATTTAAGGTTACATTTTATATTTATTTAGATGTATTATAATTTAAAAATAATGGCATTTTAATTTATTTTTTGCTTAATTTTCAGTTTATATACACTGCTTCTATTTGCTATATGGGCCCTGCTCATGCAATATGAAAACATCTTTATATAACTCCTACTTAAATTGCTGTATGTCTTAATTGTTTGTCTCAGATACACGCATATAATCTTGAAACAAATTCCTGGGAGGAAATCACAACAAAGCCTCATGAAAGAATAGGCAAGTAATAATAATAATTTTAAAAAATCTTGTTTTAAGCTTTTTGACATCTGATAATTTGGTTTATTTGCTTATTCAGTGTAATTTTACCCTTTCTGCAGGATACCCGGCGCCTCGGAGGTGTCATAGTTGTGTGCAGATAAAAAATGGTAAGTTGATATTGTAAAAGATTTGCACGTTTACTGTCACTTGGTTTGCTGAGCTTAATGTTTGATTGCTGTTTGTGGCAGATGTATTTATATGTGGAGGGTATAATGGTGAAGTAATCCTGGACGACCTGTGGAAAGTCAACCTGCAGACGTTCCAGTGGCATAAACTCCCAGCAGTGATGCCTGAACCTGCGTACTTCCACTGTGCTGCTGTTACCCCAGTCAGTATATGCATGAGGCCATTTTATTATTATTATTATTATTATTCATATTATTAATAAATCTTATATTTATTTATTTTTACATTAATATATTTTGGGTTTTTTTATACATATTTTGTTTTATTTCAGTTTAGTTTATTAATTTTATGCATGTTAGTACATTTTTATTATATATAAATAACTTTTTTTTAAGTTTTTGACATTTGTATAATTAATTTAATACTTTATCATTTTCAGTTCATACAATGCTGCTAGTTTTTGTTTAGGTATCACATTTTTTATTTTACTTTGTTCATTCATAGCACTTTTTATTTAATAATTTTTACTTGCGAGTTTAAAATTTAGTTTCTCTTTTGTCTCAGGCCGGTTGCATGTACATCCACGGTGGCGTGGTAAACATCCATGAGAATAAGCGGACTGGTTCATTGTTTAAGATCTGGCTGGTGGTGCCCAGCCTGCTGGAGCTATGCTGGGAGCGTCTGCTCAAAGCCTTCCCTCACCTGGCCCAACTTACCCCCATACAGCTGCTAAACTTGGGGCTCACCCAGGAACTCATTGAACGCTTAAAATAAACAGGCGGCAGCTGCAAGTGCAAGAGAGACCGATTGTGTACCTACTACATGTGTACATTTTTTAATTTAACTCTAGAGTTTTGTTTTTCGAAGCTGATCATTGGCAGGACGACGGCACTTCAAGCCAAAATGTGGATGGAAACAACCAGATCGACTTAAGGACACGTCTCGCCTTAACCAAAAACTGTGGGATGCCTTATTTGTTTTGCGTTTGCACCTTTTAATGATTTGCAAATCATTGCAAAACTAAATATCCACCGGAGAGAGGATTCCAACACTATGGGTCAGTGACCTGAAATGTGTTTTTCTTTTTTTGCTTTGCTGAGATTGTAATATTATTATTTATTGGCCTTCAGTGACTATTTGGGGGTTGTTTTTACTGATGTATCTTAATCATGTGTCCTCTTCTGTCAAAGACTTATTTAAGTTTTAGGAATCACCACATTTGCAGCATGAATATTTAATAAGAGTTTACAGGCAACTGTTCGGAGAACTGCTGTTCAGAATTATTAATGCCTGGAATTGTGATTTAAATGGATTAAGCAAATATGAAGATGTGCTGGAAATATATTCACCCTCAGGCACATTATTCAAGATGTAGTTCATTTTTATTTAGTTTTAATCTTCAGTAGAACATTAAAGACTATTTTATCCAAAACTTATTTGCACTAAAAGCACACATAGCCAAAACAAAATTCTCTCATTGAAGTCTGATTCCTCCCATGGTTTTTAATTAAAGTATATGCATCTACAATTCAGTTTCTTCCACAAACTTACTTTAATTTACTTAATGACAGTTTGATGTATCTTTAGGAGGCACAGGTAATACTTATGTTTTGCCTGAATGCGTTAAGAAAATTGACTCTCAAAGCATTTTGAATCACAAAAGATGATTAATATATCTTTTTTTTTTTTTAAGTCACTACATTTTGGATGGCCAGAGTATGAGTAAATTACCAGCAAATTTCAATGATTTTCTTAAACTATATCTTTAAGGATTTTACTTCAAACGGTGCAAAACAGTGTTAAAACGTGGAATGTTTTAACAAAGTGATTTATTTATTTGTTTTCCTTTTCTTCACTGAGAGTGTGGGATTTTTAGGTTGGATGCTGTTGCTCAGATCTGCACTTAAGGCACAAACACCAGACCAAGTAATGTTTCAGCAAAGCTGTACAGTCATAGCAAAGCTGTTCCCATGTTTCACCTGGTTTTGTAAACCATCACTGTGAACAAGGTGCTCCTTAAGTTTACTTTTAACGCTTTTATTGAAATAAAATACTTTTTCCCCCTCAAACTATCCATCCCTCATGCAAATGTTTAAATTGACATTTCAGTCAACGCCACTCATTTAATTGATCCAGTGCCTTTTCCAAGCAAGATACGATAATGTGCTAAACGTAACCGTGAGACAAAGCCTTGCTAAAAGCACTTTACAATTATGTAACTCAAAATGTACAAGAACTTTTAATACATCCATTTTCATCCAGCACTTGATACATTTACAATTAAAACTAAAGTCTTAGAATAATATTTGGTCAGCACAATGCTCACATTTAAGGCCTTGTGTGGATCTGTACAGTCAAGTCATTTAGCAATAATGTAGCGGAGCATCTCTTTACTATGCTGACCTATTAATATGATGCCAAATACAGCATCTTGAGTTCAGAGTTCATGCTTTTTGCCTTTCTTTTAAACTGTGGCCATTTAAATACCTTAATTAGGCACCAGCAATTGATGTAGTGGAATAAAAGTGTTTCATAACAGCTATTATTTCCACCCTTTGCATCCTTAATCGTTTCATCATCAAAATAGCTTTTCTTTGGATGTAGGTCACATATATATCCTCAAAAAAATAATGGGTTTATTTCTGCATGACTGGATTTCTGTTTGCATGGATCAGGACTGAATGGTGATGTGCAGACCAACTCCGAATATTTCCAGGATTTTTAGCAGCACAGTGGGATTTATATGGGTCTGCATGGTGCGACAGGAGTCTCTACATTTTTTTTTTTTTTTTTTTGAGACAAGCTGGATTTCAATGCCTCAGCTGTGCAGCAAATGTTGAAGGTACTCTCATTGGTTACCTGTAACTCGTGTATCAGTTTTGTGTTTTATTGTTGAGAAATTAATAAACTTGTTCAAACTGGTCGATGTGTTCTAACTTAGATTCAATCACACAAGAAACATCATAGAGATACAAAATTTATTTTTTTAAGTCATGATCGGTAGCTAAATAAATTTTTTTCGTGAATTAATTTTTTTGGTGCATATTTTAATTTAAGTAAACACTGTGAAACTGCTTTCAGCTTTAGAGACGTGCTAGGACAGAATTGATTTCTGTTCTTTGGGAAAACATTCTTATACAAAAGACACATTTCATCAATAAAGTATTATTAGAGGAAAGAAAAAAAAAAAAAAAAAAGTTCAACATCCAAGAGGAGCAGGTGCGAAAAAGTACAAGGCCAGGAGAATGAGGTAAACAACCACCAGAGCCGTTCCTGTTCAAAAACAAACAAAATCACAGTGAAGAGTTAATCACTATTATATGTAACAAAGCCTGAACTAGGAGCTTTAAAACCAAGTAACCCAAATATATATGCGTACTACATTCTTGCATTTTTACCATGAGTTACACAAAATGCCTAGGAAAATGCTATTCAGTTTAACAACAACAAGGCACATTTAGAACATGAACTAGACATAAAATGATCACAGTGCAGCCCAAAAATGATTAATAGTACTTTAAAATATACATTCTTTGAATTACAAAAACTATTTTTACCCATTTTGTTTGTAGTCAAAATTCAGTTCAATCAACCTTTATTTCTACAGCGATTTTACAATGTAGATTGTGTCAAAGCAGCTTCACATGGAAGATTATAGTAAATTGAAACGATGTCAGTTCAGTTCAGCGTTGAAGTTCATTTTTTATTTATGAAAAATTTATAAAAAAAAATATATATATATATATATATATATATATATTTATTTATTTTCCTCAGTTATTGCATTCTCCAAATTTAAATACAGATGTATGGTATATAGGGTTTTCCACAATGGGTATACAAAACAACCAAACATCGGAATGCAGAAATTGTAGAAAATGAAAAATTTTCATAAATAAATATAGAAGTTACTTTAATAATTCAAGGACATTATATGAACAATCAAAACAATACACTCTTTTTAAACTAATTGTTTAGTATATCGTCAAAAAGAAAACATAAAACTGATTTGTTGCTTTTTAGTTACAATTCAATTGTGTATTTTTGGGATTTTATTTTTGTCATACAGAATTAAGACATTTTACCTATATAAAAGTTTTATTTCCACACAAGTTATTCAAAAGTTGACACTACATTAATTTTCTATGCTTTGTTTATAGAGGTTAAATAAAGATAAATTGAAATTGACATTATTAAAGAGGCACATCATGCACATGTAATCTGGCAGTGCTTAAGAATTAACAGTTTTTATGAAACTGTGCACTCTGCCATCAATGATATTTTTTATCTTCATATTTCTAGATCAATTGAAGTACTTTATCTAGGAGACATTCTTATTAAACTTGAAAACGAGGATAGATACCCATTTAAGATATTTTTGTCAACAAGTAAAAAAGCTATAACTCGGAAATGGTATAAAGAAGACCCACCAACTAAAGATGAATGGTTGAAAATTATAGAAGTTGAGGAAATGGAAGAAAATGACATGCACTTCCATTACAATTAGAGATAGTTGAAAAGAAATGGAATAAATGGCTAGCTTTCTCCAAAACGACAATATAATTATTTATAATTGAACATTTACATAATTCTAGAGGTTATGCATCATTGTTAGAATATGTTTGGCAACCTTTTATTATATTTTATTTTTATACTTAATTTTCTTGATGAGGTTAATTTTATATTTTCATATATGCATGTATATAGATATACATGTGTGGAATGGATGTATTTTTGTATATACGTATATATGTATTATTTTTTGTTTGTTTTGTTCCCACTGGTTATTACATGTTCCTAAAAAAATAGTAATATTTTTTTAAATCAATAAAATGTATTTGAAAAATATATTTATTATTAGATATTATTAATATTCACAAAAGTAATAAAAAATATGAAAATAATAATAGTTTATAAATTTTTTTTCACTCAAAATGATGTCAACTTCAAACCAGACTTTTTTTTTTCAGTGGAATAAAAGCAGTTATTTACAGCCGAATGTCCAAGCTGTTCTTTTTAAACAATAAAAGTAAAATGGCAATCATTAAGCACAATTCACAAAGACGTTCCTTACAGAAAAGCGATAGTAACATAAGTTCAACTGACACTTACCTTGGAAATAGTCTGACTTTCCATCCATAAATATGTAGTTGACAAGGATAACGCTGAAGATGCTTGCCCAGAGGTGCAAATCGCTGAATATGAGAATGAATCCAACATCCTTGGATGAAACAAAGAACTTGCGTCACACTTCAGAACAGAGTAACAGAAACCACGCTAAAGTTATTTGGAGTAGCACTCACGTAAAAAGCATTGAACAAGATGAGAAGCGGAATCTGCAACATGCACACCTGAACTGCTAAACAACTCCCCACTTCCAGACTGAATGATTAAAAATAAAACTGTATCAGAGGAACATACAGATCATATATCGAAAACAGAGATGTGTGTTTTAATTGTTGTAACCTGAGACTGATGTTGTTTTGAAGCGCAAACTGGATGCCATTGACTATCTCGGGAAGCTCAGGAACCATGGCTATTATAGTAACTCCAATAAAATACTGCAACGGAATACATATACTATCATGTCATAAATATCCATATGTGAAATAAAAGGGGGAAAAATGTAATGCTACAAGTTATTTATTTTTTTAAATAAAGCACTTTTTAAAAAATAACTTTGTTTTTATTTAAATAAATGAATACATTTTACAATAATTTTAATCTATTTTAAAAACTAGAATGAAGTAAATAAATAAATTCCATGTAAAAGAAAATATTAAATATAAAATTTAAATCAAAATAACTAAATTTCATAAAAAAAAGGAAAAATATATAATGAATAAATGTACAAACGAAAACAATAATTGTAAAATATTTAACAAATTAAAAATATGGACGTACCTGTGAGACACTGGAGTTGGATATGATAGGCTTGATGTGTTCGGTGCTCAGATCAGCGCAAGCAGCCATCAATACAGTAGCCAAAATGAGCACCACTAAAGCTCTTGTCCTCGACCAGTGAACCACTGCGCTATGATCACTAATAACTAATACAAGCATTACATAATAAAAGCATCATACTCGCAAAACTGCATGATTCAAATTCAACATGACAAACACTTACCGTGACAGTGGCCATCGCTGACGTGGATGTCATAGATGTGCGAATGAGTCTTGAGGGTGAAGATCAGACCAACCAGATACGCAGCAGGCAACAGGACAGAGACGGTGTACACCAAAGGCCTGAAAATGGAGAGACTTTACACACTGTAGGCAAAAACATAGATTTTTCTATTTCCATGTACCTGTCCTTTATGGGATTTTGGGCTTTATTATGTTTTTTTTTTTTTTTGTCTAATGTCAAATTAACTTTCAGAAAACCCTTTTAAGTGTTTATTTTGTTGCACTCCAATAATCATAATCAATTTGTGTCTGTAGATTTTAACTACAATATACACTGCCAGTCCAAAAAAATTTTAAAGTCACATTCCATTTCAATTGGACTGCATTTAGCTTTGATTATAGCATGTATTCGCTATGGCATTTCAATATACTTCTGCAACGTCACAACATTAATTCCCATCCAAAGTTGCATTCACTTTTCACCAAGATCTTGTGTTGATGATGGGAGAGTCGGACCACTGTGCAAAGTCTTCTTGCAAAAATTCTAAATTGGGTTGAGGTCTGGACTCTGTGGTGGCCAATCCATGTGTTGAAATTACGTCTCATACTCCCTGAACCATTCTTTTACAATTTGAGCATGATGAATCCTGGCATTTTCAATTAGGATATATCCAATGGGAGGCTCTTACTTTAGTTTGCTTAGTTAAATCCAGGTGTTTTTATATTTTTGGACAGGCAGGGCATATTTTTAAAGGTCTTTCTCAAAATGAGATAATAAATTTCCACTTCAGAATCATTTATATACACCAAACTTCTGAATCCTTCAGATCTGTAGATAATCTGAAGATGTTTATAGAAGAATATGTTCACATTTTCTTGATTAAATAGATTTTTTCAAGTGTTTAAGTATTATTATAGATTGATACAAAGAGATTCCTAAAATTCTCTCAGTAAAAACCAAAAATGAGAAATTACTTTTTTTTTTCGCCCGACTTCATTCAATGTTCTGATTGTGCTAGAATTTATGCAAATTTGTGAATATTTAATGAAAAATGCCTCCTTTGCATATTCAAAAACTTCAAATTTACCACTAAATCAATCATCTGAGGATATTTGGTGATAACTATTAGTTACTTTTTTACCCCATTCAAAGTCTTCATGTTGTAAAAATAAGTGTGATTGGATACTCACTCGATATGACTCAAAAACAGAGGTCGGTTGTTTTCACTCTGTGGGAAAATATCAGGTTGTATGTTCAACTGTTGTGCTTTGCACCATACAGATCCATAAATGCATGTCTAAATGGCTTGGATTTTATTAAGTACACATCGCACCAGGTCGTAGTGGCAGTTGTTGCATATGAAGGGCTTTGAGATGTTACCAGGAGGATTGTTGCAGCCCTCACATATAAAATTTCCATAAGCCTTTGAAAAGAGCGTGGGGGCGAAAACACCTGCGGTCAGAGAGAGGTGAAAGGTCACAGAGTTTTATCTATCAAAAGATGTCAAATGTCTTCATAAACAAAAAAACAATGCATTTTTTCCTCTTGTTTTTTTCTATTAGGAACTGATTGGATGGTTGCAATTTGCTGTTGCACATCTTTTAATCAAACTTTCTTCTTGTAATAAGGAAATGTACAAAACGCATACAGATAACACAAGTGTACAATGAGTAAATGATGAAATTTCAGAAGAATTCTTTACCTCCTACTGATATGAAGAGCAGGGCTGAACTGACACCTGCTGACCTGCTGTTGAACCGTTGCTCACTGTGTTTAAAGCCACCAATGATCATACAGAGCCCCTAAAACACACACGATGTCAGTTACGAGTCTCTACTCAATGTATAACTAGATTTCTGAAGCAGAATCACAGAAACAGACCGGTATGAAGAGGATGCAGCCCAGCAGGGTGCCTGTGAGAGCAGATTTGACAATTTCTGCATAACACTGGTTTCCCGCACGTTTACCCTGGAGTAAAGCTGTGATGTAGAAGGCCATCTCTGTAATGGAGCCGAACGTGGCGTTTACTACTGCTCCCACTGCAAAGTTACTCTGTGCGGAAATACTATAGAGAAAACAGAGGTATTCACAGAGATTTCTTTTTAATAAATTATTTTTATTAATAATATAGAAGAAATATAACAAAAAAGCAATGAGGAAATATTATATCATATTATATTATAAAACAATGTAATATATAGATGAATAAATCCATTGAACAAATAATAAATAATAATTAAATAAGTAGGAATTTTATTGTTACCTTGCTATTCCCATCCCAATGTAGTAGGACAATGGGATAATGGAGATCAACGCTGTGGCAAACTTTACTTCTGAGCTCACAAAGTAATTCTCTCGGTCCATATAGCCGATTATTAGAGTGATGATAACCAGTGGCAAAAG
This sequence comes from Danio tinwini, assembly GCA_903798205.1. Taxonomy (NCBI): domain Eukaryota; kingdom Metazoa; phylum Chordata; class Actinopteri; order Cypriniformes; family Danionidae; genus Danio; species Danio tinwini. The sequence goes on along the minus strand of CAIGQZ010000320.1, from coordinate 7,562,851 downwards.
GTCTGAATTCATGTTGTTTAGGGCTTTAATACATTCACAAATGTACATTACATTTCAGAATTAGGTTTTCATCTTCATATATTTGCATCACAACTTTGTTTTTGTGAAATGCAATTGTTGTATATAGGAAATGTATCAGTGAAATTAATTCTGTGTCGTTTATTTGTGTCATTAATTGACTTTTATTCATTCATTCATTTATTTTCTTTTCGGCTTAGTCCCTTTATTAATCTGGGGTCGCCACAGCGGAATGAACCGCCAACTTATCCAGCACGATTTTACGCAGCTGATGCCCTTCCAGCCGCAACCCATCTCTGGGAAGCATGCACACACACTCATTCACACTCATACACTACAGACAATTTAGCCTACCCAATTCACCTGTACCGCATGTCTTTGGACTGTGGGGGAAACCGGAGCACCCGGAGGAAACCCACGCGAATGCAGGGAGAACATGCAAACTCCCCACAGAAACTAATTGACTTTTACTTCATTCAAATTCTTTTTAAATTTGATTTATATTCAATGTTTTAATCATCACTTTCTCAAATGCCCCCACCTTGATGTTTCAAACAACTGCAAATGAAACCAATACCTTTCATGTAACAGTCGTTTTAAAGCAAAACAGATTACATAAAAGCCATAGACATGAAGGATACTGACAGCAAACACATTGATCCCATCCACAGTGTATTTGTAATAGTACCAGTTGAAGGCTCGGTAACAGCAAAGCAGAACTCTGGTCTCACAGCCTTGTGGCTAAATGACAGATGACAAGGAAACCATCAGTAAAATGTAAACCAACCTATATTTACACACACACACACACACACACAACAACAAAATCATGCTCACCTTTTTCACATTCCGAACTTTGACCTCTTCTGGTGGCATGAGCAGGATGAGGCTCAAGGTCCTGGCATTCATCTTTGACACAGGGATGGTAAAAACCATTATCCAGGAAAGGAACATGGCCAGGCAATGAACCACAGCCAGCAGAGGGTAACCCAGTATCAGCCAAACATATGTACTTAATCGACACTAGGAAGAAAATACTGAGATAAATACATATTAATTTGTTCTTTATTTATTTATTTGTTTACTTTCTAAGGAATTTAACCCAGTAATCTTCTATTTATGAGGATAGATCATCCAAAAATGAACAGTTGATTGAGTTTTTCAATGCGATTTACGTGCTGATATTGACTGTATTTGTGTTGCCTGTTTTCAGTGATATGCGTAATGCGCACGTTGATGTGGTTGTGAGGTGAAGCCAAAGATAAATTTCTACTTGTGGACAATAAAGTTAGTTAACTAATCTAATCTGCCTTTATTCAGTTGTTCTATTTTTACAATTCAATTAGGATGCAAAATATTATCAGAACATTAAAAAGAATTTCTTGAAAATGGTTGAAATGTAAACATACTAGAATAACTGGTCATATGTGGAAAAGTCTTGCTGAAAAGATTGACTATGAGCCTGCAATAACTTAATTGTGTGTTGACAGTGTTCGCAAAAAGATCTGCTGAACAGTCTGGCCATTTAAGTGAATTAGACAAAATGAGTTTAAAAAAAAGATTGCCTTAAGTCTCACCCAGTAACGTGTGGGCTTGATTGGTGGTGCAGGCACAGGGATTTCAGTGGCGACGGCAGGAGTGGAGTGCAACAGAGGTGTGGACTCTTTAAGAGGCTCCTTCACCTCGTCCACCTCCTCTGGAATAGCCTCACAGTGGGGGAATTTCACACAACATTTCTTAACCAGACTGCTGCTCTGAAGGATGATAAGAGAAATCACATTCAGATTTGAAATCAGTGACGTTTCATAAATGGCTGATTCTTGAACGTTAAACTCAATTACAACATGAAGACAGGCTGCAGGCATGAGATTTGTTCATTGAACTGGGCTTTTCAAAATGAATTAAAAGTGTGACACATGAACATGAAGATGCATTGTCACTTACTTTTTGCAATGCCTTTCCAAATGGCCATATGAAATAACCTGACAGCTGCAAACAGAGTTTTCCTAAAACAAACCAAAACGTCAGATTCCAGTGATAATAAAGAGTCAAAATGTAACAGATTTGGACTGTTATTAACAAGCAAGTGAATCCTGACTTACCATATGGAACGCCAGCAATAGTGAAAAACATCAGCAAACTAACCAAAAAATAAAACAAGGAGATCCACCACCCAAAAAGCAACACATACACTATATTTCCAGCAGTGACCAGAGATCCTAAGATTAAAAGAGAGTTTAAAAATTATGCTTAAACAGGTTGAAAGGTGCACTTGTGCTTTATTCAAAATGAATGTCATCTGGTTTATTATATATTGTTTTCTATCTACATTGCAATAGCATTTGTTTTCAAAAACATTTAAGGGCAATTGAAATGTCAAGTAATTTTTTGGGTTCATTTATTTTCTGGTAACACTTCTGATTTGTTAATATTAAACGCATAAAAAATATTAGTTAACCCAACTTCAAATTTATTTATTATTATTTTATCCAGTGCATTTGTTAAGCTTGGTTGCCGTCAACATATACTGAAACAAAATTAAAACCAAAAGTTGCATGTGTTGATATTAATGAACCTAAAACTACATTTATTTTATTATTAACTAAATGTTAACAATAAAATGGACAAATTATTGTAAATAATATTAATCAATCCATAATCTAACAGGATCTTACTATGTTAAATGTTTTAACCTGAAAGTTGTTTGACATAGTTGAGCTCAGAATAAAGCTCCTTAACTACATCAGATCTGTCCTCGATTGGTCGCTCAGTTACATGACTCTTCCATTTCCTGAAACCAAACTAGCAAACAGATACAAACAAATCATTTGAAACACGTCATCTCAAGAATTCGCACACTCATTCTTCCACTCTGGAAACATTCTCATATTTACATACCTTGTAGTTGTTGGCAACTTTGTGTGCCTCAACCTCATTTTCTGCTCGGATAGAGGTTCTGATGCTCGCCTCCTGCCAAATGTCTTCTGGACATCGTGCATGCATGGAATGCCCTGAGAAGTGATCATATTTGGATAAAAATTAACAAACAAATAAAATGGCTGATGTCATTTTCATTCCATTATCCATTTGCATATCAAAAACACACAATTTAAAATAATATTTCAGATTTATGCATATATATATATATATATTTTTTTTTTTATATAAAATAACCTTTTGTTTATCTCAAGCATATTTTGTAAACTTTTAGTGGACATCAACTGGTAACAAATCTGAGGAATAACTGACTGTAGGTCATTGAATAATGAGAAAGTAATGCAAACCAAAGATAGTGATTGATTACAATCATCTTCTAATAATTTAACATGCCTAAATCAATTATTTGGCTGTACTGTGCATCCGCATGTTTGCAAGGAGGTTAAAAAAAAAAAAAAAAAGAGAGGGAGAGCGAGAGAGATAAGTTGTTTCCATACATATCTTGTGGCAGGGCCATGTAAACCATTTGGATTCAAAGAGAGTTTAGTGACTCTTTCACTACCAAAGGTAAGTAAATAAACAATAAAACACTAATATTGCACAAACTAAAATACTCACTGTGGGCAGAGAGGCATTTCGGAGTGTAATGTCCGAAATACTGGGATGTGCAGGGTGAAGGAGTATCTGGGATCTCATGATATGCTCCGGCTACACACAGTCTGTCACATTGGGAGCTACAGCGGCGACCTTTAGGGTCATGGTCCAAGAAGGGCTCTACGGGTCATGAAGAGAAATAAATCAATGCTTCAGTGGATTCAGAGGTTTCTCATGGTCATCTGATGACTTGGTCGAGTCCCTAACCAGTCAGCGCGGAACTAACAAAACACTCCTGATGGTCACATGAACATCAGATTCCCATTTATCCTCAGTGAATCAACTGTGTCTAATTGCAAATCAAGGCGATAAATATAACTAATCAGCAGGCACAGTTCTAAATAAGTAAATGATATAGAAACTAAAAATATTTTTAATAATTCTATTTTTTTTTTTTAGATGTGAGGAATGATCTGATTAAATAATTGTCTTAAACTTAGTGACAGATTTAAACGAAAAACAAATATTTAGCATGCTACTTGCATGCACAGCACTTTTGTTTGTACATGCAAATGCTTAGTATGTAAAGAAATAAAACGGCAACTTTAGAAACTATCGTTGGTATAACAGGTGAAATTAGTTTCCCCTTACAGGTGTGACACATTTCAACTATTAAACAACAACCCTGATTTATTTTCTACTTGTCTAAAAAACCTAAAATTACTAACTGAGCTTATACTTTCCATTACTAAAAATCTCAAACATTATTCCAGATTAGGGAAATCACTGGTACCAATACAAACAAACCCAGCTTGCAAGTGGAGGAAACTAGGTTCAAATTAACGTTACCTAATTAACGCATAATGCGTTGCAAAAAATCTTTGATCATCATTAAATGGTTGGAGATTCTTAATAAGTAAAGATGATTATAAAACTCACCTGAGCTCTCGGTGGACCGTCGCCTCCGACTCTCCACATCAACGGACATCGTGGGTTTGATGTGAGCCATACTGATCCTCCTGCTTCAGGCGCGCGCCTCCACCATCAGCCCATCTGTAGCCACGGCCTGCGCGCCACCGACGCGTGCTGGGAGCGCGCTTCCCACCAATGCCTTGCTCTCCTTTTGTTAACTTTAGGGTTTTTTCTTCATTTTTTGTTATTCCAGTAATAATCCAGCTGAGCCTATGGATTACTACTACTACTACTAAAAGCAATAATACATTTATGTACATAAAATGCTAGATTAAAATCATAACAGCTTGGTAACACATTCACAATTCCTAGATTTTTTAAATTATATAATTACAAGATAATTAAATTAAATTATATTTATTTTGCAACTAAATTATTTGAGATTAATGTCGTTATATTAGAACAAAATTTGTAATTTCACGTTTTTATTTTCACCTTTTTTCCTGTGTGCCACATCGTTACGTCAGATGGTGGCGACAAACCTTTACTGTTGAGTCATTGAATCGATTCCTTCAAACAAACGATTCATTTAGTATCGGAAACGCGTGCTGTTGTTTGTTTTTCGCGTGACTTTGTTAGCAAACCCACTGGACAACAAACTGACTGACAGTTTTGTGTCTAAAATGTAAGTAATACACTATTAATTTCTTGAATGAACTTTGACTTAAAGTTAACCACATTCTTAAGGATAACAACTTTCCCGACCCTTGCTATGTTAATGTAGCGAGTATAACCGAAGTATTAGCTGAATTCGTTCAGGTTTCTAGTTTAGCAACAAGCACTAAGAGGCACAATTTCTTGTTTTTGTATATATTATTTGTTTAAACTACCCACAAATATGGCTATTTTTTAGACACCGCAGCTAAGAGGGTATTATTCAGCCTATATAACGTTACTCTTTGAAATGCACATAATGATACTACATTGTTTTTGCAGTGTGGGCTGTTTACGTTTTTCTGCAAAATGATATAAATATAAAATGACAACAAAATGATATAATACAATACAATATGAAAAACATCTAATAATCAGATTTAATTTAAACTTTTTATTCATTAATGGTGTGTCAATTTTAGAATATATACAATGGAATGAAACTCCAGCTAGGAGGAACAGCAAAGATCACACAAACACATGAAAATACTGACATAACATATATTGATGAGAATAGACTGGCTCTTGAGAAGGAATAACAGCAACAGTGATAGGGAAAAACAGATATGGCAATCACAGAGCGCAAACATCTTCATTAAAAACCTTTTAAAGAATACATTCTTGAAGGACAGCTTCAAATTGTCAGAAAGATGCTGCACAGCTGTTTTTTGTTAATATTTTCAATTATATTAACAATGATCTAGGCAACATCATCAATGAAATATTTTTTAAAAGTGTAAAATATGAAACAAAATTCATATTCAAAAGCAAATGTCATACAGAAGGGTGAAGGAAACAAATGTGATTTGAAATATGTACAGTTTAAAAAATAAAAAATAAAACCACAAAATATAAAAATAGTTTTTTTTCAATAGTACTGTACAGAAATAATTGTCAATGGAAACATTATTGTACATCACCACTGGCAATTTGAGCTACAGTTTAAAAACATAAACAATGCGCTTTATTTTCTCTTACTCTTTGAATAAAAAAATGTGGACTTGTTTGTGATTGCACCAGGCAATTTTTCAAAAACACCAAAACAATAGTTACGGATAAACTCTCTATTCTGAAGAAATAGCATGAATTCTTTTTTTTCAAACAAATGTAATACTTAAGATTTCCTTTTTGTTTTCTTTTTTTTTCTTCAGACACTATATTTCCTTACTTACTCTCTAAGAAAATGCAAGAAAAACTGAAGTTGCTCCAAGTTAAGCATGCTTTTTGCTTATCCCAGCTAATTATATAGGGACATAGAGACACTGGATCAACCAATGGTGTGTATTTCAGAAGGGACGGTTGGTTTGTTTGAATAATCAATGGCAGATGAAGAAAAGTTGTTTTAAAGAGGATAAGATTATATTTTATCAGATAAAACTTATTTCAAATAAAAACAGAAAACCTGTTATGCATCTTGGCCATTTATTTACATGGCAATAGCATTTTGAAAACACAACTGTTTAAAACATGTTTCAAAGTGCAAGTTCTTGAAAATCCTACCATTATTTATGCATGAATGCGAATCTTTCACATTCACACATAAAAGGGAAACGCTTTCATTTTTTTGGACATCATTGTCATATAAATGGTGACGTTGAAAAGACTGAACAGTATTTTTACTTTTACCTCTATCCAAAAGTTAATAAAGATGCAAAGTTATCAGTGTCATCCCAAAATTTTACGAAAGTCTGTCTCTCTGGGTAGCTTCAATGTATCAAAACAAATCTTGGTACACTTCATGGCCACCATGATCTCAGGGCAGATGACAAATTTGGTTATAGCACCTCTTACAGGTTATGGGCTATTTTGAATATGCCAAAACTGCAATATTGGCTCAACCATCTGTGTCTGTTCTGTTTGAGTAATTAGAGACAGTTAGGGAAAGCTGTTTGAAAACAGTTATTTTTGCAATTCTTTCTTTTTGAGTACTGTAGAAATTACACTGTAGGATTGATCCTTAACGCCAAGATTTGAATTAAATTAAGGAATAAAGCGCCATGACACTCTAAGGAGCCATTCACACTAGGGCTGCACAATATATCGTTTCAGCATCGATATTGCAATGTGAACATTCGCAATAGTCACATCACGAATATACACAATATTCAGTCTGGATTTTAATTTAGCATTTTGAAAGTAAGAGGCCTGTGATTGTGTGAGGGGTTTTAAAGCATTCAGGCCTAAGAAATTTTACTGTTTTTAACTTTGACAAATGAATAACAATAAATTCTATTAAATTGTTTATAAAACGAAGACTATGCAGTATTATTTTACATTTGGATATTCAATTACTGTATACCTGAATACAGTTGGACCTTTTTAAAAACAATAAAATGCTGTTTATATAATTTGTATCTTTTTCTTTATTGAATTTATCTATACTTGTAGATTGTTTCTTATATTTTATGCATATGCACTCTCGTACAGAACAATCCCAATCAATCTAAAATAATAATTCTTTCCAAATAGTTATTAAACACATCTAGTGAAATTGTATTCATATAGCTATATTGCAGAATAAAAGAATATCGCAATGTTAGATATTTCCAATATTGTGCAGCCCTAATTCACACTGAATGTTTTCTCCATTTCCGTGCTTATTTTTCCCATTGTTTTTGTATGTAAAGAAGCTAAACCGACATAAATGCCCATTACACTTGAGTCTTTCATGTTTTGCACGTTTTTCTGTATATTTAAGATGCCATGTCTAAAAGAGTTTCAACTTTTACAAGCAGCGCCAGTCATTAATGTCTGTTTCAAAGCAGAGGACCAATCAGAAGAACTTGGAGGTGGGACAAGCATTGCAAGCTTATCTTTACAGTAGGAGACTGACATGAAGGACCATGGCGGAAGAGGCTTTCTTTGCATCTCATGATTTTAGGTGCAAAGACGTATTATATATGAATGACCCCTAATCTCTTTCCAAACAGTGAAAGGGGTCAAAATTCAAGACAATTGTCATCTTAGCTCACTTTGCTAACTGAACCATATGAATTGTCACAATAAAAGAGTGCAGAACTGCATACGTGATGTCCATATCGAATACACAAATGTTTTGTTTTTTATGTTTTATAAATCCAGTTCATAATTCATAACATCATTAGGGGTTGCATAAAAATATTATCCTTTAAATAAGCAGAGATGGCACAGCAGTTCAAACCCACTTCTGCTCCAAGTTCATAGTTTGGCGTAAGTATCCAGCACCTTTTGTTTTTATGCACAGAATGAGCACCAATAACTCCAAAGACTTAAAAATCTGAGTCAGCATCCAATAGCTCAGCGTCCATAAGATTGGTTCTGGAATGTATTTGTACACCCCTCCTGCCATCTGCCCGTGGCACAACCACAGTCTTGCCAGCATCCATCATAGATACCTCCTGCCCAAGGTGCCGGAAAACCCCTTTAGGTTGCCATGATGTTTGCTGGAAGTGACTCGAATCCCCTTGCATATCTCTTAGCGTCAGGGGATTGGCCAGGGGGAGACTGGAGGGTTTATTGCGCAAATATCCCAGCCCACCGTACCTATCTTGGTAAGGAAGCGGACATGAAGGCCTGAATTCTGGGAAGGCTCCAGGTAGCATATCCTGTTCCTCCTGCTGCTGTCGCTGCTGCTCCCAAAGGTTAGCCACCAGACTCCGGTGTCCGGGAAGTTTTGGGAGGCGCGGCACTGCACTGAGGCCAAACTCCCTCCGGTGGCAGGCAGGATTCCCTTCGTCTGCTGCAGGACCCGCTGGCCGTACTTCCTTCTTTCTCTTTTTCTTCTTCTTTTTTCTTTTCATCATTTCAGGAGAAATTTCTGCTTCAACCATCCATAGTTTATTCCTTTCCTCTGGAGGCGGAACTACAGGGGAAAATATGCAATTACAGTTAAACTAAATATAATAATATTACAGCAGACATTACAATAAACATTATTATTAGGGTCTCATATCTATTATGCAAAATTTAAACAAATACAGAAAGGTTTGCTCCATCTTTAAAATACCCTCAAAATTAATTTGCAACAACTCAATATATAGGTTTTGCTCTGAAGCTCCACAAACTAATAATAAAATGTCACTCATGTAAACTTGTTTTTACCCCTAAACGAATGATTAAAAAGAACTTTGGTGTCAGTAGCCATCATGGCTGGTGCTATTGGCTATTAACAATTAATAATATATTGACTGAATGTTATGTTAGAACTTTAGAGCTTACTGGGTGTTCCAGTGGGTGTCACTGAGATATCCTGTGGTAAAATTGCCCCTCTTCGAGCCACCATCTTGGTGACATGTTGGGCCCATGCAGAAGACATCTCAATCGATGGTTCATTCAGGTCAAAGTTAATACCCGCTGAAAATGTTTAAAACAATCAAATGTTACAATTTATTGCTTAATATATGGAGCAAAAACATGTTGAAATCTAACTGACTGAAAGTTTGCGACATGAATGTTTGTTTTAATATGCTAATGCACTCCTAAAAATGATCTTTAGCATGTAGGGGGACGTTCTTACCCACAGGTCCCTCATGGGAAACTGTGTGCATGCTAAAGGACAGCTCTTTCTCAGGATCTTTCTGAAGTTCTTTTCGCTTTGAGAATGCCTTGGCAATCATTTTACTCTTCTTAATGCGTTTCGGCTCATCATCGCTTCGTCCAATGATTCTTTTATTGAGAGAAAAGAGTGCACATTAGACTATTTTTAAATGTTTTAGTACACAATATTTTGTAATGTCTATTTTGTCTGTGTTTGTTTCCTACCTGAACCAGGTACGTTTCCAGATGAGGATTGTGGCCTTTGTCCAAACCCAGGTGCTCATTGCAATGCCTGTGCCAAACATTGAGAAGAGATTGATCTTCCCCACCAGCAGACTGGGCCTATTCTTGATGGCACATTCTGGGATCGGCTTGTTGGTCTGGTGAGCTATTGTGACATTAGCTTCACATCTGTTTAAAAAAAAAACACACACACACACACACACACACACACACACACACACACACACACA
>CAIGQZ010000320.1:7526429-7536492 GCA_903798205.1 Danio tinwini | reverse complement strand
ATATAATATAATATAATATAATATAATATAATATAATATAATATAATATAATATAATATAATATAATATAATATTGTGGGTGCGTGTAAAAGTGAGCAGCACTTACCCAAAATATCATGTTGAAGAAGAAAAGTAAATATTTGACTACTGGACTGACGAAAGTGTAGTCCTCGTCGTTTTGCTTAGCTCTTTTCGCGTTTCCCATGATTAAAGGTATGTGATGCCTCGCACCAGACCTTTAGCGTTCATTTAACTTTATCTAGTTTTCCATCCTGGTGAATCAACTCATTGATAAACGACTCGAGGTCTCTCGATGTTTGAGCAAAATGTCAGGAGCGCATCTCGCGGAATCTGTGCTTGTTTTAAAAGGCATTTCCTGATAAGCGCAGTCACTGAACTCGAGAAATAGAACACGCGTCGCATGAGCAACTGAAGCAACAGTGGGCGTTTCCTTTCCGCTTTATCATCACACCTGGAAGACAGTTTGCTAAAGAGTGCACAAACTCGTAGAAGCTTTAAATGTTCACATTTTATACATGTGGACCTGTTTGCATTCTGGTTGAATCTATATGAAGATGCTGACCCCTCCTGGAGAAACACACTGATAAAAACAAATAATAAATAGTAAATGATACAAAAGAATTTTAAGTTATTTATCATACATTGAAAATCTTGTTTAATTTTCTAATTAATCTCATAATCTCAAATTAATTATGAAATCGTTATTATTATGTTTTTATCTAGCTTTTATGTATATTCCCATGAAATAGGCATAAGCTATTGTGGTAATAAACAAACAAAGTATTACAGGATGAAAAGAGATGTAATTTCTACATTAAATAATTTAGTTCAGGTAAGAATATTTTTTTAAAGCTTATATTCATTCATTCATTCATTTATTTTCGTTGTGCCTTAGTCCCTTTACTTTAGTAATTTGTTTTTTATGACAACTAGAGTTCATTTTCTACTCAAAATCAAACATTCATACTCATAAAGCAGTGACTGTTATTGCAGTTATTAATTGTGTACTGAAAATGAGGCTTCATGCATGTTTGCTTGTTGACTTTATTAACTCTGTTTTGTCTGTATTTTTATTGTACACTCTCAGAAATAAAGGTACAGGAGCTGTCACTGGGGTGGTACCTTTCCAAAAGGTACAAATTTGTACTTTAAAGGTCCATATTAATACCCCAAGGGAATGTATTGGTACCTAAAAAGTACAAAAGTGTTCCTCTTAAAATTTTTAGGTACTAATACGTACCCTTGGGGTACCAATATGGACCCTTTAAGTACAATAATGTACGTTTTAAAAAAGGTACCACCCCAGTGACAGCTCCTGTACCTTTATTTCTGAAAGTGGATAGGTTGTAATTAGTAAACTTCAAATGACTAAATTAAAATTAATTATAGCAAACAGCTACATTTTTTATTTTTACATAACTTGGATCATTTAATAAATAAAGCAACTTTGGCATAGTTCCATAAATGAAATATATATGAAAACCCTGAGTGCAATAACTTCTGAAAGAAAATCAAGTACATTTATTTATTCTTTATTCTTTGTTTTTTACAGAGACAATGCTCATTAGGGTGACACGGTGGAGCAGTGAGTACTCTAACTCTTTTGGGTATAACATATGCTGGACAAGTTGGTGGTTCATTCCGCTGTGGCAACCCCTGATTAATAAAGAGACTAAGCCAAAAAGAAAATGGATGAATGACATTGCTCTTTAATCAACAGTAAAACTGTATATAAGCCAGAGTTACCCTTAAGGGCTAATTTTTATCTTCTGCCCCCTGCCAGATTTTAAAAGGCAACCTAAAGTCAAGAAAAACATTATTACACCAAATAATGGTGTACACCAAAAAGTGTACACCATGGTGTACACCATTACACCAAAAAGACAAAAAAACTTGTATTTAAATGTTGAATAATTTGTAAAACCCCTTAAATCAACAGGAAATGTATTCCAAAAATGACTGTCTCTAACTGAGAAGACTAACCGTAGAAAAGTTGTACGATTAAACTGCACAGCACAGTCTCCTAGTAATAGATCGTGTTGCTCTGCCATAATTATTTCTTTCTTTCTTTCTTGCTTTGTAGTTGTCTTTATTTTTCATTCATTCATTCATTTGTTCATTCATTCATTCATTTGTTCGTTCATTCATTCATTCATTCATTCATTCTGTGCAGGAAGGGCTTTTCCAATGCACCTAAAATCTGACTTTACAGTCATAAAAACCTGTATGTATGAATAATGGATTTTGTTTCATGAAACGAGGCAGAACAAGGTTCATGGCATGGCATCATTCCTGCATGCACAACAATTGCACAATACGTTGTAATCGCTATTGCGCTGGCATAATAAATTCAATGGGCTCGCACTGCCAAGCATTTAAAAGCGTTTCACAACTCCAGGATGTGCAGTCTGTGAGTGACGTGCTGTCATCTGTCACTGAAGAGCTTCTGTATGTACCACGCTTTTGTTTGTTCTCTCGTTTTTATGTGCCAGAGCGACTCAGAACTGTTCAAACAGTGCGCTGGATGCTGCTTTTGCAACTTGCCTTTTTAAACCTTGACTCTCTCTACGGGTATGAAACGACCTTTATACTTTTAAGTGTACCATGATGCTGAATGTTTGAAGCCCTAAACTGAATGTAGAATTAGGGTTTGTACTGTTCAAGTCATAAATATTGTTATTATGTGTATATTTTTCTGTTACTTGAAAAAAGCAGTAAGTTCAACCTAAAATAACATGGGTTAAAAAATTTTTTTATAAATATGATGCATTTATGAAAATTATTTAAAAGTCATATTTTGCTGAAATCCTTAAATGTGATCTAGTTTAATTTGTTAAACTAGGGACTTTGGTTATGTTCCAGTTATTAAACATATATACACTGTAAAACAAGTCTATCTAAGTCTTAAGGTCATTGGAAATTACAAAACTAAGTTAATAATGTTCTAACCTGATTTTATAAGTTACACAAGCTGTTTTAAGTCAGTTTAACATAATATTGATTGATTCAGCTTAAAACCATGACTTTTGTGTGTATTATATGCCCACATCACACTACTTCACCCTTGGTTTTATTATTTGTTAAATGTGTTGTTGTTATTATTATTATTATATTTGTTATTATACATAATGGGTATGTGCATTTTCTATGTCTAAGACTAAAATGCCTTAGATTGCTGGAATCAGCTGCTGGAATCAGCTTCCAGAAATGATCAGATGTGCTCCAACATTAGGCACATTCAAATCCAGACTGAAAACACATCTGTTTAGCTGTGCCTTTACTGAATGAGCACTGTGCTACGTCCGACAGATCGCACTACTATGTTTTTCTCTTCTTTTCTATTCTTTTACAACCTGTTTTAACATATTTTATCTGTTTTTATCTGTTTTTTATTATCTGTTTTATTTTTTTCTTACACTTGTCTTTTTTATTCCTGTTTATGTAAAGCACTTTGAATTGCCACTGTGTATGAAATGTGCTATATAAATAAACTTGCCTTGCCTTGCCTTAGATTTCAGAACAAACATAATGAACATGTAAGTGCATAATATACATTTACAGGGATAGTTCACCCAAAAATAACCATTCTGTAATTTACTCAACCATGTTCCAAACATATATGCATTTCTTTCTTCTGTTGAACACAAAAGAATATAAATATTGTTGTTAGCTCAAAACCTGTAACCATTGACTTACGCTGTATTTCTTTTTCCTACTGGAAGTTATTGGTTACAGGTTTTCAGCTTTCTTTGAAATGTCTCTTTTAGTGTTCAATAGAATAAACAATATTAGGATTTGCAACCACTTGAGGGTGAGTAAATAGTGAGCACGTTGTCTTTTTTGAGTGAACTTTCCCTTTAATACCTAAGATTCACTTTGTCATTGTTCCACAAGAGAGCGCACTTACACAACATTCGCGACTTTGCATTCATCCGCATTCAACTTAGGGAAATAATCGACTTTGTATAAGATTGTGTTCGTCCTGACTTATGACTTATGGGAACTTAAATTACGCGTTAAACAAATTATCTGTAATGTCTATAATTATTATATGTAGGCCTGCCCTGTAGTGTTATCTCTGTTCTCTGATATGCACGAAGAGAACTACATGTTCCATGTTGCACTGCTCTCTGGCTATGAGGTGACGCATTAACTTACGTAGCGCTGTCTTATCGGCGTAGTCGATGACGCAGCTTCAGTCGGCAGTTAAAGGGCTTTCACACGTTATACAGTAACAGGACAGTCGATGCTCTCGCTCTTTGCTCAATTCACCGACCTTGGTTGATTTTCAGGACGCAGGCAGTGAGAGGTAAGATGCTTAGGCTTCTTTCTCATCCATAAACTACAGTAATAACGCAAAACCTCTTGGTTAAATTGTATCGTACACATTGATCGTACCTACTTAACAGGTTTGCGGAGCAGCCGCATCGAACAGAACGACGACAAATAATGTTGATTTCTGATTGTCTTGTGAGGGAATAGAGTATGGGAGAAGGGCACGTACGATGATGAAACTCGCAGTCTATGTCATGACTGTTCTGTTGACCTATAGATTTGTCAGATATCGCCTAGCTACTGCACATTGTGTTTTATTTTTTTGCTTCCTTGTAAACGCGTATAAACAAACAGTTACTTCAATAACTGAAGGACTGCGTTTAATGCATCAGTACAAATCAAACAAATTAGTTTGATTTATTTTAAAAGATGTTTTTGTTATTTGTCTGTGTTTGTTCTATTATAAAACAATGCTGGATGTAGAAACAATGCACAGTTGCTCTAGGTGTGCACTAGATTTTAAAAAAAAAATAGTAATAATAATAATACTTTATTGTTAACAATAATATGGATATTAAGAGTAACAATTGTATTATTATTATTATTATTATTATTATTAGGGCTGCATGATATTGGAAACATCTGATATTGCAATATTTAATTTTTCTTCAATATTGTGAATATTGGGGAATTGGGGAGTCTAACAGGTTTCAGGTACAGAAACTGAATAATCACAATTCAAAGAATGATTTTATGTTTCCTTTGCTTTGTCTCATTTCTAGTCTAAATAACAAAAAATTCTTAGGTCACGTAAAAATATTGTTTAGTTTTTCCTTCAAAAAAAAGCCAATGAGGTAAGTAAAATAATCTTGTTTTTGCATGGAAATTTAGATATTTGGACTAGAAACAAAAACAAAACAAAAATTCTGGGTAAGATTTTTTTTTTGCATAAATCATATCAATTATGTAAAAATAAGTAAATACTATAAGTCTTTGTAACACCTCAAAACATCATCTTTTTTGTGCACAAATGTTTTAAAGTCTCTTAAAATGTTCAGTCACGGGCCTTAAAACACATGCAAATAATAAACTTTCACTGTATTATGGTTAAACCTAGCAGTGACGCTACTAATCACCTCAGCTAATGGTCTATCCTAATTCTTGCAATGTGACTATTGCAGATGTGACTAATGCAGATGTGCTCATTGCGATATCAATGCTGAAATGATATATTGTACAACCCTTATTATTATTAATATTATTATTATTTAAGATTTTAGCTAAATCACTCTTTACAAAAATATTCACATTCATTCAATGCTGTCCCCAAGTTGTGCATTAACTTGTTGCCATGATATTAAAATGGTATAAATTCTCTAAATGATGATAAAATAAAAAGTAGGAATAGTGACATTATTATCAAGGACAAGATAATGCTAATGTCAAACTAATCAAAACTAAATGCTAAATCACTTTCTTGTTTGGTTTCATATTTTGTTCTGTATCATTAGGAAAGAATGTTAAAAATGTCGACATCTGAAAATCTTCTTTCTTATTTGTGTTTGTTTGTTTAGTTGTTCATTTATTTTCCAAAATAGTAAGCATTTAAACTTCTTTATCATCAATGCCCTTGACATAAAACACAATATTAATAATAATAATGGCTAAATGAGCAAAAAAAGTCTAGTACTTTCACTTTTGTATGTACAGTACACTTTTTTTTAAAGAGTAAATCTGTTCTACAGTATGATTTAAGCATTTTCTCTTTGTGATTGAATGCTTTAAATAGCACTTTTCAGAATGAATAAAGCACATTTCGTGGAATGACCCTCTTATGTCATCTAGTGCAGTTTGCACAGTTAGTAATGTTTATATTTCTGCTTTGTAAACTTTAGCCTTCAACAGCAATGCCACTGATATCCAGTGCATTTCATTTTACTATGGTCTTGTGATCTGCTGCACACTGTACTAAAAATGGACTGGATCCACGCATGGGCTCTTGTTGCTCAAGCTGTACACTGTGTCCTCTCGACAGGTTGTGTGCTTTAGACACACTAGATTAAATCATAAAACCATATTACATTTCATATTACTTAAGGAAACAGCATTGTTTAGTTCCTATCAATGGAAGAAAAAAAAACGAGTGCATTAAAAATGGAGAAAAAAAAAGTAAAAAAATTAATCAGTTATTTTATTTTATTCATGATACTTTCTGTGTGCTTGCTTTTATTGCAGAGGTCAAGTATGTGAAATATCAGAAATATTATCTGTAGCAGCCTGTACAATCTAAAACTGGCTGTCATTCAAGATTATTTTGAGAACTTGTAATTATACACCCACAGTGTTTGACCACTGCAGGTCTCAAGTCATTTGTGTGACGAAATGTTTTGCTACCTAATAGCCGATCAACAAAACATGCTTGAAAAAAATCAGCCTTGTGTGTTCTGAGGTTTTGAAGCTGATTCTGAATTCCTTTCTTTCTTCACAGACTGCTATCTTTCCAGCGTTCTTTGAAAACAGGAAGAGGAAGTAAAGCAAGAGCACACGAGTGCATTCTCATAGGTCATCATAGCCTGACATGCCGGTGTTTCCACTGCAGCTATGGAGCACATAACTGTTAGCGAGGAGCCGTCCGCTACACTAATGTACCATGTGGAACGACCCATATTCAGTGAAGCCTATATTGACTCAGAGCTTCTGCACAAGAAGAAGAAGACACCCAAACCCTATAAACTGAGAGTAGCAGAGCATCTCTGGTAGGATTATTTCAACACATATAGCTCTTTTAATTGTTAATTGCAGGTCTGATGATGGGTTCAAAAGTCTGAGGCTGCGTTGAGAAATATTCTGCACCATTTCTAATCATGTAAACATAGTTGTGGAATTGATCAGGTGATATTTTGTACAGATCAACAGATATTTTTTTTTTTCCAATAGAGCACATGATAATTCTTAAATCATACCTATGGATCTTAGACAAATTAATTATTAAACATTCTCACCTTCAAATGCATTTTTTCAGTTTACTCAAATTGTATATTTGGTAATGAAAGAAATGCTTAAATGATAAATAAAAGATCTGTAGTAATATCAAACTTCTGAACCCATTACATGCTTTTTCAGCTGTTTTGCTTCACATGATATCTTTCACTTTCTCAGCTGTATTTTTTTATTGTAATAGTGGTATCAGGTCTGACCCTTATCTGAACCTCAGAAAATAGGTTTAACTGATAAAACAGCCGTTTGACTAAGTAAACAAGTATTTATTTATGACCATCTTGGTTATTTTATCATCTCTTGCATATAAGATTGCAGTACTACTATGTTACACAACAGTCCAGACACAATACATTTGTAAACCTGTCGCTCCCAGTCTGAGCTGAATTATAAACTGATGATTCAGTTTCAGTCAATGGACATGGACAGATTATAATAAGTCGTTATTCAGTGTGTAAGGCTTGAAGCTTACGCTGCTATTCTGAACCAATAATCGGAAACAGAAAGCAGTTGAAGGATGGCGTGTTTAGATCATTTATTTATCTGTCTCCATTGTAATTAATCTGACTCCATTAAAGTTGTTATCATCATTGATAAAGAGAAAGCCCTAAAACAGGCAAAGTTGTTTATTAAGTTACATGTTTAAATATACAGACAGTAGAATGAAACAAACTAACATACTGTATAATGAAATAAGCTGTAACATATGCACTGCTGAGCAACAAAGACAGTGAAACTGCCTTTGTTAGAATATGAGGCCACGCACCAGTGTGAGGGAGAAGCAGAGTAAAAGCCATTCTCCCCGATCAACAGTTACCTTTCCTTATTATACCCTGAGCAAAGCATTGTCAAACATGAGTAAAAACCAACCCCCAAAACCAGCTGAACATGAAAGCAAAGTTGAGGAGTTAAAGTGGGGGAGAAGTATATTTACATACTCTCCTCAGGCCATGACTCAACTATGGTAAATATATTGTATAATAAAATGCAATTAATCAATTTCTCTGTTGATTTCATCACTACAACGCACAAGTCATAAACTGTGAAATGACACCAAACATAAAGTTATATGAAGGAAGATCACAAGCAGATTAATTGTGTATGGTGAAAGGCGCATGGTTACTGTAAGCAAATGGCAGAGATGTGTATTGGAGCTGTGATGAACTCTGCCACGCCAGGAGGACCCATCCCATGCTTGGAATGTCTCAGTACTCCTTCATTAGCATAGAAGGAATAGCATATAATATTTTCTCAGCTTACAAGTGATAATCATTTCCTCCATTACTGAATCTAGTTCAGGTATGGTGTATTAAAATGTGTCACATCTGATTTGATAGCAGGGATGCAAAATAGCTTGGAGAAATTGACCTAGAATACTTCATACTAACATTTATCTCTCTCCCGTTTTTCAGCTGTTCGTCTGAGAAAGTCAAGTCTGTTGTATTTGGTTTTCTGCCCATTTTAACATGGCTGCCATCATATCCACTAAAGGAATATCTTTTTGGGGACATCGTCTCTGGAATCAGCACAGGTGTAATGCAGCTACCTCAAGGTGAGATATTACACAGAAAACAGTGCAATATTAAAAACTGAAATGAATAAATGTTATTTATTTAGGGCTGTTATTTATCATGAAACTAAGCATACATCATTTATGCAATGATAGTTTGCAAATAGCACTGTATTGGCTGGCTGTTTGAATGCATGATATTCCATAAACGTTGACTAAAATTTCCTCTCAGAATTTAATGGCTTAGAGTCATATAATTTCAAACAGAAATGCTGTTTAGGTTTTTGATAAGAAAAAGGTTATAATATGCATAATTGTAGTCTATTATGCAGATTCACATGCTTAATAGCAAAATATAATAATAGTATTAAATCTGTGTATACATTAAAACAACACTGTTATTTATTAATATTTGTATTTTCCTGTCTTTTTCTATCTGTTCAATTCAACAGGTCTTGCTTATGCCATGCTGGCAGCTGTTCCTCCAGTGTTTGGCTTATATTCATCATTTTATCCCGTCCTATTATACACATTCTTTGGTACCTCCAAACATATATCAATAGGTGAGATTCTTGAAGTTTTTAATAACATGCATGTTACCTAAAATAAGGTTTCAACCCACAGTTGGTCCATTGATCTTCTGGTGCTAATTATTCACTTAACATTTACTTTAATTCATTTAGCAGACATCTTATCCAAAGCAACCTACAAATGAGGTGACTTGAAAGTGCTTTCCTGACCTGAAAAGTAGTACTCAGATTGATAGAATTTTATAATGATTTCAATCAATCAGAATGTTTATAATATTGTTAAAAGGCATTCATTTTTATAAGCTATAATAATGATGTAGTTTATTTTAGGTAAACCCACCCCACGCCGCACTTATTCTATACATAGACACACTCTATACATTATATACATAGGCACACATGATATACATAGGCACTCTTGTCAGGGTCGGGGTTAGAACCCAGGTCTCCGATGTGAAAGGTGAATCACTTAACCACATTCTATACATAGTCACACATGATACATATATACACACTCTGTACAAAGGCACACATGATATATATATATATAAACACTCTATACATAGGCACACATGATACATTCTATACATAGGCACACATGATACATTATATACCCACTCTGTACAAAGGCAAACATGATACATATATACACACTCTATACATAGGCACACATGATACATATATACACACTCTGTACAAAGGCACACATGATACATTCTATACATAGGCA
>CAIGQZ010000320.1:7501283-7511429 GCA_903798205.1 Danio tinwini | reverse complement strand
TATATATATATATTGCATTATATGATATTGATATAATAATAATTATATCATATTAATTCATATTATTAGTAATAGTAGTATTAGTATGTAGTATTTTGTTTTATTTATATTCCAAAAATATAGGTATGAATGTGATTGGTAATAGTAGTTGTAACAATAATAATAAATAAAGATTACACTATTTTAAGTTGTATTAATCTTTATAGTAAAAATGATGATGATGATGATGGTAATAATAATTATACTTTAATTATAATTTAAGTTGCATTTGTTTTGCAATAATATAAAAATCAAAAACATTAAATGATATAATTATAAAAATATATTATATAATAATTTAATTATTTATTATTTGATGTAGTAGTAGCAGTAAAATTACTATTATTATTCATATTTTATTAATAATAAAAACAGATTAAAATATATATTTATTTTA
The DNA here is from genome assembly GCA_903798205.1 of Danio tinwini. Classification (NCBI taxonomy): domain Eukaryota; kingdom Metazoa; phylum Chordata; class Actinopteri; order Cypriniformes; family Danionidae; genus Danio; species Danio tinwini. The sequence continues at coordinate 7,510,993 of CAIGQZ010000320.1, read as the reverse complement.
TTTTTGTAATATTTTATAGAAAGTAAGATAATAATATTCATAAAAAAATTATGTTAAACCACAGTATTATAAAAACTAGCATTTAATTATTGAAAATGCAATGCAATAATTCTTGTTGTTGTTGTTGTTGTTGTTGTTGTTGTTGTTGTTGTTGTTGTTTTAAGAAGTTACACTAAAAGTAACTACTAATAATGCAAATTATATAATTTTAAAGTCTATTTTTAAAAGTATTATGCAATTATTATTATTATTATTATTATTATTATTATTATTTATTGCCTAGTCCTACTAACTTTAGCACAGTATCTTAAAGTATTAAGTCAAGTGTATTATTGTTTTTCTTCAGGCACATTTGCTGTAATCAGTCTGATGATTGGTGGGGTTGCTGTAAGAGAGGCCCCAGACTCCATGTTTATGGTCAATGGGACCAATGCTTCACTGGTTGTGAATATGGAGGCCCGTGATTCCAGAAGAGTGGAGGTGGTTGTAGCTCTGACAACTCTAGTAGGAATCATCCAGGTGCGTCACTCTCTGATCACATCATTACTATTATTGTAAACATCACATTGATTGTACAATCTTCTCAATCATTTCTGAGAATTATTTAATTATTTCTGTCTTGAAATTATTTTTTGTGATATTCTTGTCACACTGGAGCCATAGCAGATCAAAACAAGTGCATTTTTAGATGTCTTTGTTAGGCACACAACTAAACTCCTGTAACACAGCTGAATATTCTTATTACAAAACAGACTGATTGTCATGTTTGTTAGATCACACGCTTTTTTTTCATAGATAAACTATCTGAAAAACACTTGACCACAGTTCTTAGTTCACTCAGCTCATACTCTCTTCTAAATGGAGGCAACTTTATAATGACATACTTTGTACTAGAAAGTACAGTATAATGTTACTATAAACCTATTAAAAGCAGTCCATGGTACATATTACAAACCTCTCACACGCTGTTTTTAATAGGCATCTCTTATGGAATACTGTAAACCTGCTTGAGTCGATTGCTTTTATGTTATCCTTCTCAACTTACTATAGTTACTTTCAGATTGATGTTTGGGAACATAATTGTTTTTCGCTCTCCTGCAGTTTGTTCTGGGTCTGCTGAGGTTTGGTTTCCTGGCGATTTATCTGACTGAGCCTCTGGTGCGAGGTTTCACCACTGCCGCTGCTGTGCATGTGTCAGTGTCGCAACTCAAATACCTGCTGGGAGTGAAGACTGCACGTTTCAATGGGCCTCTTTCTGTAGTGTATGTGAGTAAACTATTGAGAGTTTGTTTTTTATAAACCTCTTTCACATTATTGATTGAACATTTTGACCCTGTTTCCAACTGATATTATTAACATGCATTTAAAGCAATTTCTGTGACCCCTTGTGGTTAGATTTGTTAAAACTCTTCTATCATATTTTCATCTTGTTTTTGTGGGAGTGCTCAGTGCAATGTGAATGAACAAGCCATGTTACGTACCTTATGAGTAGGCCCACATGGAATCTGTGCACACAGAAATCTCCACAGAGTTTTAGCCCATCATTGATCTATTTATTTACTTGTAAATGTGTGTAAATTCATATTTATTCAGTTTTTAAATTTATTTCAGTAATATTATTGACTAATATGAAAATGTTCATTTGATTTATTTACAGTTATATTTTCTGTCTTTTAGTAGATATATTATATGAGAGACTTGCTTTGTTTATCAAATAAGTTGATCTAATTGGATTTGCATTGTAAACATTAAATAAAATGTATTATTTTTTTATTTCATATATTAAGTTTTTAGTTATGATACTCCCAAAATCATTAATGTAAATCTGCTGATTTTTTTTTTTTTACAAAATCCTCTGCAGAAATAGCAAAAAATGTTTGCAGATTCTGTCTGGCCCTACTTATAAGCAAGCAGGAAACCAAGCAAATTAACAGGATGTGGATTACAATTAAGATTTTGATTCCCACCAAGCAATTTTGCATTTAATAGACGTTTAATAGACATCTAAACATAGATGTCTTGACTAAAACAAGGCTAAATTTGGGCTAAATCTAATAGACATCCTAAAACAGCCCAAAACTACACTTGTCAACAAATATACATATTTAACAGACTTCACATGTAGTCATTCATTTCTGTCCATTTTATAATTAGGCTAGTTTTAGGCTATTCATAGACATCTATTAGATTTTCACTGACAGCCCAAATTTAGCCTTGTTTAGGCAAAGATTATATATGTTTAGATGTCTATTAGACTTCTTTTAAACACAAAAAAATGTTTTTTTACTGTGCTTATGAAACTCACTCCATAATGATAATTTGTTAGGAAAGATATTTGCTAGTATTCTGTGACTATTTGATCACATTTGATCACCTTAGTGTTTACACTACAAAAGCAGTCTGATCAAATGTGTTTTGAACTACCTCTGGAAGTTGTCAAAACAGATTAGACTCCGTTTACACCTGTATTAAACATCAATTTGTGAAGAGACTGACAGATGTATCTTATAAATTTTTGTGTTAATTTTGTTATTGAAATAATGCTGAAAAAAAAAGTTAGATGTATGACATTCAAATTTAAATTAATGCTAAATAAAGCTACACAAATACTTCCTGGTCTCTTTCATTCGGTATTAGTTATGTTCAGTTAGCTTGATGTTAATTACTTAAAAATAAATAAAAATATAATATATGAATTAAGCATGTTTCAGATAATAAAAAATGTGACTATTTTCAAATCATAATACTAAATATTAATAAAATAAGACTGTAATACTGATCTGTAATTGTTCTTTTAATTGTATATCTTTATGTTTGTTCATTTTATTTTCCCCAGAGTTTCGATGCTGTTCTCAGGAACATTGCAGACACTAATATTGTCACTTTAATTATTGGGCTGGGGTGTACTGTGTTCCTGTACATCATCAAACAGCTCAATGAACGCTTCAAGAAGAAGCTACTTATCCCCATCCCTGGAGAAATCATAGTGGTAAAGCTTTCAAGGCCTTTCCCATGAAACATTGTGCTCATGCTTACACACAGAAAATCCCCCTTTTTAAATGCCTGATGTTGTTCTTGTTTAGGTAATCGTGTCTACTGGAATCTCATACGGGATGCTTATGTCTGAAAACTATGGTGTGGACGTTGTGGGTAAAATTCCTACCGGGTAAGACTTACAGCCATGCTTAAATAAACAGAATTAGTGCTGTTTATATTTTTGCTAAAGTTCTCATTATAATATTTCTTTCCTTAATGTTTTGTTTGAAGGTTGCTGCCACCCAAGGTTCCAGACTTCTCAGTCTTTCCTAACCTCTTTGCAGACGCCGTCCCTATAGCTGTTGTTGGCTTTTCCATTACAATATCATTAGCCAAAACCTTCGCTTTAAAGTATGGCTACAGTGTGGATGGAAATCAGGTAGAGAAGAAAATTAGGCGTAACAGTGTTTTTTTCTCATGATTTGCAAATGTACTAAACAAATGTGGTGTCATTTAAATAACAGATCATAATAGATGTAGTTTTGCATATCTTTATTTGATTAAATCAAATCATAAATTTTTTAATTTCAAGGCTGATGTATTAACCATGGTTTTACTACAAATCAAACGAAACAAAAATACGTTTTGTTTGTCGTTAAAAGATTATAACCACATATTACTATTGTTTCTATTAGTTGAGAAAATTTTATTAATAATATAATATAATTTATAAATATATAAATTATATATAATATATTTATAAATATATAATAGAGTAAATTCTATTTATTATAATAGAGTTCAGTAAAAGTGAGTTTGAGTACTGTACTTTTGTTAATGTCATTGTTCTAAAACGTTTTCAAGCACTGAATATTGCATTTAATTTGAAGAAGGATAACATGAGCAAGCATATTTTACAAACAAATTGCCCACAAGACATTTTCTAGGTTGAAAGTGATTTAAAAGTAGATGCACTGCTACACTGAATCTAATTCAGTTGTCCCATTCTTCATTGTTAAAGTAATTTGATTCTGTTTCCTTGAAGCAGGGACTTGGATTTTATTCAGCTGCCTTTTATTTGGGTTTCTATGGCTTTTAAGTTGCAGTTGAAAGTCTAAATCAGCCAGACCCCACTGTTACTTAGTTACTTGCCATTTAGTGGATACTTTTGTCCAAAGTGAGTTACCGTACACTAATTTCAAGGAAAGTTCAAATGGGGCAAATAGTGCAAAGTGGCATGCTTAAGGGAATAGCAGCTATAGAGATGGATTGTGACCAGTTTGCTTGTTTAGTACCAACTTTTGTGTGCTGAGCCAACATCCATTCCTTTATAAAGAGTAGCAGGACTTTGAAACAGCATGCCAACAATCTATTCATTATGCATGTACACTACTTTTAGATTTTTCTCAAAAAATGTGTTTGGTAAGATAAAAAAAACTCAACAGTTATTTGAAATATATTTTTGTAACTACAAATATTTTTGATCGATCTTGATTCATCCTTGCTGAATAAAAATTATTCATATGTGTTTTTAAAAATTAAATGATAGTGTATATCGTGCACATTATTCAAAATGGGGTTACAGATTGCATAGTTAAATCTTTCACAGCACTTATATAACAGTTTTAATATTTTTATGATCCTAAAGTAAAGTCATTGTGCATTTCATGTGCCTATAGGAGCTCATTGCGCTGGGACTTTGTAACTTTGTCAGTTCATTCTTCCACACATTTGTCGTCACCGCCTCAATGTCTCGCAGCCTGGTACAGGAGAGCACTGGAGGACATACTGAAGTAAGTCAGACACATTTGTATAATATGTCATATCGATGATACGAATAAGGATTAATGCAAATGATGATTGCAAGGATACATTTCCCGAAATGGAATGTCCTTCAGATAATGACCTCATCACAGTGGTAGTATCACCGCTGTAAAAGCATAAAGATAAGATAAAACAGCCGTGCCTCCTGAAACACTCAATTTAATTATGGTAATGTGTGTGTGTGTCTGCAGATTGCAGGACTTTTGGCGTCCTTACTTGTGCTACTGGTGGTGGTGGCCATTGGATTTGTCTTTCAGCCATTGCCCACGGTATGTGAAGTGCTATTTGTATAGTTTGATTCCTTTGGTCCTTTTGGTCCAGATTGAAAAGAAAAATACCACATGTAGTTTCATTGACTCAGCTTTCACACTGTCATTTTTAAGACCAAACCTACAGTTGAAGTCAGAATTATAAGCCCCCCTGAATTATTAGTCCCCCTGTTTATTTTTTCCAACACATTTCTAAACATAATAGTTTTAACAACTCATTTCTAATCACTGATTTATTTTATTTTTGCCATAATGGCATTAAATAATATTTTACTAGATATTTTTCAAGACACTTCTAAACAGCTTAAAGTGACATTAAAAGGCTTAACTAGGTTAATTAGGGTGAATTAGGCAGGTTAGGGTAATTAGGCAAGTTATTGTATAATGATGTTTTGTTCTGTAGACTATCAAAAAATATATAGCCTAAAGGGCTAATAATTTTGACCTTAAAATGGTTCTTTAAAAATATTAAAACAGCTTTTATTCCTGCCAAGAATAAAAAACATTATCAGACATACTGTGATAAATTCCTTGCTCTGTTAAACATAATTTGGGAAATATTTAAAAAAGAAAAAAAAAATCAAAGGCGGGCTAATAATTCTGACTTCAACTGTACATACAAAACTATTTTGTTTTAAATCCAGAATTTTTATTCTGGATTTATTAGATTTTGGTTTGAGTGAAATGTTTGTTTATCTTTTTTTCAGTAATTGTCTGATAAAGGTAATTTTACATAAATATATTCCGATTAAGAGTTTTTTTGGTCCAGGCTATTGGTCAGAATAACCTTTTTTCATTAATGGTTTATTGCACTGTCTATTTATTTTTCTCTTCTGAAAATTAAAATAATGAAAATTGCATATGAAAATTATTCTAATATTAAAATAATTATATTATTTAGTTATTTAAAATAAAAAAAATTAAGCATATCACCTTTTTGCAAGTGGACAGTTGTCCAGTTTTTCAGATGTCTTGGTTCACTTGTTTGGTGTATATCCTAGGGTTCAGATGACTGCATTCATACGTACTTAAATTAACCACAATAAACAGATCAGTTGCACCAGAGCTCATTTTAATTGACCCAAACCTGTTAAGTGTAAACGTGCCAATTAACTGAAGAAAGTATGTTTTGTAGTCTGTTTTTTGGCAAAACCGAAGAATTCTTGCAAAACTAAAAAGGTGATGTTTATTATTGTCATCTTTGCACTCTTATCAGACGGTGTTGGCTGCTATCATCATGGTTAATCTCCTGGGGATGTTTAAGCAAACAAGGGATATTCCAGTTTTATGGAGAAAAAGCAAGATTGAACTGGTGAGCATCAAAGGCAATTCTCATTTGGTTATTCATCACAATGTTTTTTTTAACAATTTCTAATTTATTTATGATTTGCATTTATTCTTTTCTTTAAACTGCTCATTCTACTCTGCATGCTTGAGTTATTTTTGGGAGATGATTTGTTGTTTTTGCTGTTAATGTCTGACATGTTTTCTTCAGGCAATTTGGCTGGTGTCGTTTTTTGCATCAGTTCTCCTGGGCCTGGATTATGGTTTGGTGGTTGCCATGGCTTTTGCCATACTCACCGTGATTTACAGAACACAACGGTAAAATACTAAGTCTTAATGCTCTGATGTCAACTGATACAAAACACAGATTGCTCTTTTGCTGGATAAAACTTATGCAGGAAAACGGCACTTGATATAGAATTAAAATGTATTTACTTATTTTCCTCTTCTTGTTATTACTATTATACTATACTATTATTACTTTCTATTTTTTTATAATTAACCCTGTAGTAAAACATACTATTAGATGTAATATACTGTATTTATTCTTTATAAATATATATTTCCATAAACGTTAATGTCTGATTTACATTTTTTCTTTTGTTTTAAGCCCCAGGAATGTTGTTCTTGGACAAATCCCAGATACAGGATTGTACTTTGATGTGGATGAATATGAAGAGGTAAGACATTTAATTTTAAAAAGACACAAAACCATTGTAAAGTTCCTGGATTATATTTAGAGGAGACTGAATTTATAACCATCACATTAGACTTGGAGCCTCTACTCCAATTATTCTCAGCTCTTTTTAGTCACAGGAGCAAAACTGGCCCTGACTTAACTTATCATCCTTTTTTTCTCTTATCTGCCGTTTGTTCTCTTGCTCAAGGCTGAGGAATGCTCAGGGATTAAGATTTTTCAATCCAATTGCTCCATCTACTTCGCAAACAGTGAGCTGTATGTCAAGGCTCTCAAGGCAAAGGTAAGCTGAAACACTTAGTGTTATGATTAACTTGTGGTTTAGACCAGAAAAAGAGTCTTTTACTGTTCTGTCCTTGAGTGTGTTTGTTGCATCCTGTGAAAGTGAAACGTTTCCATGAACAACAGGTGTTTGGCCTCGTAAAGTTCAGTGTTTTACAGATGTGGTTTACATTTTTCCTTTGTATGACTACAGACTGGAATTGACCCAGAAAAATTACTTGATGCCAAGAAATTACAACTAAAATATGCCAAAAGAGACACAGAGGATAAAAAGACTATAAACCAAGGCTCTTTGCTGAAGAAAAATGCAGTCGTCTTATTGGTATGCATTTTTTTTTCTTTTACCTAAACATTTTTGATCTGTAACTTTGGCGATGAGTTTTCTTAGCTTGTACACAGATACTTGTAGATTTTATGTTGCAGCAGATTATTTTTCATGGAATTGTAGAATTTTCATAGCAAATTTGCATTTTTACCAATTTTCTGTTTTCATTTATGTAAAAGTAGGGCTGTGGAATTATTGTCTCTCTCTCTCTCTCTCTCTCTCTCTCTCTCTCTCTCTATATATATATATATATATATATATATATATATATATATATATTATATACATATATTGATGGCGACAAGTGCCTATCTTAAAGATTGTTTTGTTGAATCATTTATTAATCAGCAGATTTATTCAAAAACAAAGCAAGAGAACGAATCATTGACTCAAATTATTTCATTTAAAACAGATTCAATCAGCAACAAAACATCACAATGCTACTCTAAGATGTACAAAGCTGTGTTCTAACTTTGTTGGGAACTATTTTCATTGACAAAACAACAAAAATCAGACAATTTTGTGTCAATACTGTCGATTATTCAATATTGAACTGAAGTATAATATCAGTATCACATTTGTGATTGTGCTCTGATGTTCGTGAAAGCATAAACTTGCTTGTGTATTATTGACAGAATTATTGATTAATTTAAACTTAATACTAATAGGTTTCATCACATACTGAATGCTTTTAAATATTTAAGAAGTGTTTTTGGCAGCTTATAAATTAATAAAACAACAATTTTAGTATTATAATAAGACAATAAATATCTCACACACCCATATGTACAAATAAACGATTGCAATGCCATTTCACATGTATGTAAATTATAAACTTCACCCAGGCTCATAAAACACACCACTATATCTATTCTATAATATAATAAATCTCCCTTTGTAATGTGGCCCTTAAGTGATGCATAATTTCTGAGTTTGATGTATTCTGTTATGCGATAATAGGACATGGAGCTGGGCGTCACTCATGAAGTTCTGAACGGGCCAAAAAAACCAAAGCACGTACACACCAATGGCCAGATGACCGAGAACCACATCGAATCAGAATCTGAGGATGAATTCTTTCTGCAGCGACTCACCCCCATTCACTCCATCATCCTGGACTTTACTCCTGTTAACTTTATTGACTCTGTAGGAGCCAAAACCATTAAATCAGTAAGTCGACAGCTTTTATTCACAAACAAGACTGATATTTGAGATCTGGGTTAACATGTTTGACCACATGCTGTGCTGTTACATATAATTGCTTAGGTGTTTTTTTTTTTTTTTTGCAGGGTGGGGGGAGAGATTTCCATTTAGTTTTACTATTTCTCACACTTGGATTTAGATATTTGAACAAACTCTTAACTATTGGTATAAAACTTGAAGATATTACGTTTTTGTAATTATTTTTTACGTGGTATCATTTATATTTACTCATTTAATGAAAAAAATTCTATAGATCTAGGTTGCTAAAACACTCTGAACACTTTAGCAGCTCTTTCACAATGCCTTGACAATCACACAAAACATTGTAGAAATCTTGTACAACTGTGTTGATCTGCTTTACGTTATGCAATTGTTTTTCTTTGTCTTGCAGGTGATCAAAGAGTATGCAACAGTTGATGTGAAGGTTGTACTTGCTGGGTGTAGCAGTAAGTTATTTATTTAAATAAAGTAAACTGCAATACAATATGATAGAGTATAATATGTGTAGCAAAGAGTAATTACTGAGTAACATAGGAGGCATATAATATAATTAGTGCTGGGCAAAATTTTATTGCAATGAATTACATCAAAAATAAAAGTTTGTGTGTATTATGTATATATAAATACACACATGCATGAATATGTTTGAGAAAAGGTTTTTTTATATTTAGATATATTATTACATATTTAGATTTTAAATATACATGTATACAAAATATATATATAAATTTAAATACATATGCATAATAATGTGGTGTGTGTGTATATATATATATATATATATATGATATATAAAACTGAAGAATATAAATATATAAATGTATATATATATATATATGTATGTATATAT
>CAIGQZ010000320.1:7476437-7491733 GCA_903798205.1 Danio tinwini | reverse complement strand
ATGTGTTAAATTTCTGTTTAAAATTTTATATATCTGTTACAATATAATTTTATAAAGCTTTAGATATGTTTTTGTATGTGTAAAATGTGTTTTGAAGATTTATCTAAAATGTGTTCTTGGCAGAAATAATATTTTATTTTATTCCTTCAAATTCTTATTATCATAATAAAAATCAAAAATCACTATATATACACTATGCTAGTTTATTTGTCTGTATATACATACTTTTTGTGATTTTATTCTATATACATTCATATTGTATTATTTGAGAAATACGTTGTATAACACGCATCATCTTTTTAAAAATAAAAATTCCATTGTTTTTTTTCTCCCTCTTCTCAATGCTGAATTAATAATGATTGTTGAGTTGACCTTGTGTTCAATATATTATTTTAGTATTGTTTAAATATTCTAATGAGTCATGAGATCATCGTATTCAAAAGAAACCCCTAGACGCACCTGATCACTGTTACCCTGATGAGTTGTTTGCCAAAATGCATAGGCTCATTTTTCAAGGAATAGCCATGTCATTAAAGGATTTTTAAAAATGTTTACACATTTGTTTCCTTGGACTGATTTTTGCTGTTTTTATTATTATAGTTTTTAAATAAACACAAATTTTATGTTCATCACTTCATTGAACTCATGCATTACCTTCATGAAACCCCTGCGGGTTGTTAGTAGATGAATTCACTCTTATTTTTAAAAATCTCTTCAGGTATTCTATCATATCTAGCAGATCGCCCACCTCCTCAGTATATACACCCTAGCAGCCTCAACATGGATGGCACTCTCTCTGTGTCCAACAACAACCCTTCTGGCTTAGACCCCTACAGTGGCCCCGGTGGCCCTCTAGAACAAGGCCTGGTGACTTTAGACACTCGACAGGTCGGAGGCCAAGCCGATCTCCACCAAGGAGGCTCACACGAAGTCCAGCTGGGCGCCACAGGACTAACCATGGAGTCCCGTGTGAGCAGTCCGATGTCTCCGGATGGGATTGAGGAAGACTTGGCCACCATGGAGGGTGTCGTGGTGGCAGAAAGCCAACAGCAGCTCGGCAGCAGATCTCAGACTCATGAGGGTTTAACAGGCGTGGACTCTTCAGGAGGGGTTATGCCTCTTCACGGAGCAGGACTGGAGCTGCCGGTGGTGATGGAGCAGGAACACATGGGTGGAAGAGTAGGATCTGGCAATACAGGAGCGGGTGGTCCCGGGACGCTGAGTGAAGCCTTGCACTCGGCTGGAGAACTGAACTCTGGGGTGGTTGGTGTAGTGCTTACGGGGGCAATGCTGCCACAGGCACAACTAGAGCGAGTATCTCTACATGGGCCTTCAGGCTTGGGACTAGAGCAGGTCAATGTGTCCGCACAAGTGTCCCTTGGACCGGACAACAGTTTGGTGCTGGTGAACTCTACTTTACAGCTAGAAGATTCCACATCTAATAAGGAAAACATGGCCACTGCATTCAACATATGTAAGTCTTGATTGATTTTAGTTTTATAGCAGATATTAATGTAAGTCTTAAGGGATGCGATCACAAGGGTCAGCTGAGATGATAGTAATAAATAACATTGCATTTTATTTATAATGTGCCTTTTTTCAATCCAAAAAGTTACAGTTAAGCTAAACACACACGAACAATATAAACAATATATTTAAAATTTAGTTTTAAGCGATCCATAGCCTTTGATGCTAAAAAGAAGTGCATTCAATAATAAAGGAGAATAAAATGTCCACAAGGATGCACAAGGGGTAGATATGGAGCCTTTTAATAATGTGATTTTTTTTTTTTTGTGGGGGGGTCATGCTTGTTGTTGTCTTCTAGGGTGCACTTTATGTGAGCGGTCTTATCCCTCAGATTGTCCTGAACACGGACCTGTCACATTCATCCCAGACACGCCTATTCAGAGCAGAGCCCGCCTCTCTCTACCCCGCCCCCTGTGCCTCCGCATTTCTGTCACCGATGAGCCCATTGGTAAGTCAACTGCCACTGTTTTGGATCAAGCACAATGAAAAACAGTCAATCCAATTGAGTCTGCATAAATTAAGACTACTGAAACATCCTGACATGGAATGATTGTTTTATGTACAACTCAGTTTTCAAGGTTTGTTTTTTTTAGCTTTAATTTGTTTGTACATTACAATGGGTTCTGTTTAATGAAAATTTTCTGAGGCAAAAATGATGACTACTGTATATTTTTTGAATGTTAAACAGATTTAACATACTAAAATGGCATAAGGTTTAACAATTGTTTAAATACCAAATTAAGCATTTATTAAAATAATACTGGAGTATTTTATAAAACTATTAGAATATTCAGTTTTGATTTTGCGTTTTGATTTTGAAACAGCATTTTTGTTGTTGTTGTGGTTCTCTGTAGGTGTGTTTTCTAGAGAGTCCATACCCTCCAGAACCTGCTTTGGGCCGATGGTTGGACAGCATTGCAGCAGTGTGGAACTGACAGACTGGTCGGACAAAGACACCCCTCAAATATGGAAGGTCCTTACAACATGTTTATAAATAAATGACCGCTTAAACCGTCTTATTCATTATACATTAATGCACACTGCTGATCAAACAACAGTAAACACATTTACAATACTAAAGATCTAGATTTTTATGTTGGTATTATTTCTAATGGATTGTGTGCAGACTGAGAGGGGTAGTTCACCTAAAAATTTAACTGTGCTCACCCTCAAGTGGTTTCAAATCTTTATGAGTTTTTTTTCTGTCGAAAAACAAAAGAGGCTATTTTGAAGAATGTTAGAAACTGGTAATCATCAACTTCCATAGTAGGAAAAACAAACTGTATGGAAGTCAATGGTTATGTTCTCAATATTTTTTCTAAAAAAAGTTTTCTATTTTTTTTCTTTTTAGGGTTAGTAAATGATTCAATTTAATTTATCTTTATTTCTATAGCACTTTTACATTGTAGATTGTCAAAGCAGCTTAAAATAGAAGTTCTAGTAAATTGAAACTGCATCAGTCTAGTTTTCAGAGTTGAAGTTCAGTTCAGTTTAGTTTAGTTTGGTTTAATTTTCACTGCTGAAAGTCCAAACACTGAAGAGCAAATCCATTGATGTGCAGGTCCAGAAGTCCCAGACCAAGCAAGCTAGTGGCATATAACAAAACCAATTGACGAAAGTGAAGAAAAAAAAAAACTAGAGGGAAACCAGGCTCAGTTGGGCATGACTATTTTTCCTCTGGCCAAACTTCCTGTGCAGAGCTGCAGTCTAGGCACTGGAGACTGGAGAACGCTGAACACTGAATGCTGGACATCCATGATCACAGAATTTTCAGTTTTTGGTGAACTACCTCTTGAATTAATGTCTGCTGAAAAATCAGTCTTACATCATAGGAATAGACGACCTTTAAAAATATATTTACATAAAAAAACATTTTAAATTGTAATAATATTTCACAGTATGACACTTTTTACTGCATTTTAATTAAATAAATGCAGCCTTAGTAATCATTTGAGACTTCAAAAACTAACCTAACATTTACAAGGAAGTGTATCCGAAATGACATCACTTGTATACTTTATTCACTATCGCACTGACCTCTCATATGGTCAATTCTCAGAATGACTTTGGTTTATTTATGGTTTATTTGTAATCTAATGTAGATGTTTCACAACGACATCCAAGAATTCTGTATTGTGACAACGGATGAGCATGAATGCAACTGGATGATGTTTGTACGGAAAGCAAGGTGACTGCCTGACTTTTAATTAAATTCGCTGTTTATACTCAGTTAAAATGTATTCCCTTTCCAGTTAAATCAGCAAGATTCATATTTTGAAAACTTTGCATTTTATGAGGTACACAACTAAAACCCAACACTGTTTGCAGGACTACAGGGGAGCAGAATCTGGTGGCGTATATTGACAATGGAAAACTGTATTTCTGCACAACCAGAGAGATTCTGCCAGATCAGGAGCTATTGTTTTATTTCAGCAGGGACTACAGCAGACAGCTAGGTGGGTAAACTGTGGGAATTGGAAGACTTACCTGAGGTGAATGTAATGCCATGTGACATTCTGTCTACAAGCTGTTTTATTGTCATCTTTTATTGTTGAAATGCAGATTTAGTAATTGCATAAGACATAAGATGCTCATTCATGTTTATTTGGTGCTGTGATTAGTAATGAAGAAAGAATGATTGCATGTTTTTGATTAGTTTTCTTTGATAAAGAAATTTATATTGCATTTATACAGCGATCAGTCATGGCATAGCAAATGGTGTCAAAATAGCATTTATTGTCTGTTATTTCCTGATAAATGAAATGTTTCTTAATGAAAGAAAAAAAATCCTTATGTTTAAGTGTTAAATCTTTTTATTATGCATCAACTGAAATGGCATTTACTGAAAGATTAATAAGTATTGATTTGTTAAAAATGAATATATACTTTTATCTAAAGCCACTTACAAATTATAAAGTTACCAGAGAGCAGTGATGATAGATGGATGGATGGATGGATGGATGGATGGATGTATAGATGGATGGATGGAGGGATGGATGGAGGGATGGATAGATGGATGCCATGACGAGTCAAATTATGACATGACAAATTATTAGTAAGGTAAGGTAAACTTTATTGTTCCATGTAAGGGAAATTTGTCTTGCTTCATTCATAACAATTCACAACAGTACACAATTACAAAAAATATTCTAAGCATATGCACACACACATGCATTAAATAAATGTTTATAAGAAGATAATATATATAGAGTGTTTATAAGAAGGTTTTGGGGGAAAAATGTGTCTCCTACAAGTGGTTTGTCAAGTCCTCTCACCTGTGTGGAGCACACTCAGAATTGCACAATGTTTTCCCAGAAAGATAGATTGTTTATAAGAAAGTGAAGAGATCACTCAGTTAAAATATGCATTATACAGTTACGTTTCATTCATCCAGTTGTTACATTTCTGTAATTCTTTGTGTTCAGGCGTACCCAGAGTTCCAGAGGGCCAGATCTGTCATTGTGGAAAAGAGTGTGCCTCCTTCACAGAGTTTAAATCTCACCTCAGCAGTCACGCTCAAAGCCACAGTCCTGCCCAGGACCATCCCGCTCACCCTGCCCACAGCCAATCACATTCACAGGACAAGGTGACCAATGAGCCGCTTCGCTCCACCTCATCCCCACAGTGGCAATGCCATTCAGATGTGAATGAACATTCCAGCAGCAGTAGCAGTAATGGGCACGGCCGCGAGAGGAAGTTCAAATGCAGCATGTGCACACGAGCGTTCACTACGTCCACTAAACTAAATGTGCATTTCATGGGTCACATGGGCATGAGGCCACACAAATGCAGCTACTGCAGCAAAGCTTTCAGTGATCCCAGCAACCTCAGAAAACACCTGAGAATTCATACAGGTAAATGTGGAAAAAAAAAATATGGCCAAGTTTGTTTACAGATATATATATATTTTTTGGTAACACTTTATTTTACAATCTTGTTTAGCAGGTATGTGCTATTTACTAATAACATGCATTAGATAAACTGGTTAATAACAGGGTACTACCCTTAAACCTACCTTTAAACCTAACCTTAAGTCATGTAGTCATCCAGTATAGCCCAGTACTTTGGTATGTGCATTTTAAGTCCACATACAGTAAAGTGCAGCGATTTATTTATATATTTATTTTTATTATTATTTTTTTAAACAAGCATTTAGCTTGATTTTGATGTATGAGTGAGTACACAAGCAATCTGTCAATTTACTTAATTATAGGCAGATTTATTACTAGCCATTTAAAATGAGAGGCAACTTGTATTTTAAACACAGTAGCCTGAGCAGTTTATGAATTATTTGTAAAAAAAGTAAAAACAGAATTGTTTGACATTAGCTTTGTTAATTTTATAATACATAAATCATCTATACACAACAAAATATTAACTTTTTGCCAGTAGGTGGCGCTTTTTGAAGAGCTGTAATATAGCATTTCCTTGGTTAGTGATAAAAAATGCTTTGTACTTCTAGAATAGAGATGCCCAAACTAGGCCAAACTAGTTGGCCCATGGTAAACTGATTTGGTTATATTTTTTACACTTATTACTGCTCTACTCATGACATACATGTTTCACAATTCACAGTGTTAACAAACCGTTAACTAACACTACTAGCTTAATAAACTAGTATTTAGCTGTTTATTAATAGTTAGTAAGGATTTGGGTAGGATTATAGATGCAGAATAAGATAATTTTTAAACTACTAATGAACAGTTAATATCTTAATAATAGGCAGTTAGTAAGCCAGTAACTAGAACCGTGAATTGTGACCTAAACTAAAGTGTTAACCTTTTTTTTTCTTCTGCAGGTCAGAAGAACTTCAGGTGTACAGTATGTGGGAAGTCTTTTACTCAGAAGGCACATGTGGAATCTCATATGGTTATACACACAGGTGCCAAGAACCTTAAATGCGACCATTGTGACAAGATGTTTGTGCGAAAACAAGATCTCAAACAGCACATGTACTCACATTCACTGTAAGGATATATTTCATTTTATGTTTAAAATATTTATTGTCAAATTTAATTACAACATTAATAACATAAATTTGACTAAGTATTTTATTTTATTATTTTTATTTAATTTGAATAATTTATATTTTTATATTAAATTAAATTATTATTTTTTATATTTATATGTAATTTGTACATACAAAGAAATATATATATTTCTGTTTTCTCCATTCCAGAGACCGCCAGATAACCTGTCCAAAGTGTGACAAGCAGTTCTTAAAGACTGACCATCTAAAAAAACACTTAAACTCTCATGAAGGGAAGCGGGACTTCATCTGTGAAAAGTGCAACAAGGGTTTTCTCACTAAATACCACCTCACACGCCACCTCAAAATCTGCAAGGGCCCAAAGATCAGCCGAGGGGCCACACAGGGTGAGGAAGAGGAGGATGAAGAGGAAGAGGAAGAAGAAGAAGAGGATGAAGAGAGAGAAGCTGAGATCCATCCAGTCAGTCAGGAGGAGTGTGCAATCGGTATGGGGGGTTATGCCTCTGAAAAAAATATGTAACTTGTATGTAACAGGATGAATCCAAGCCTATTTATTATTCTTTTTTTGTTCTGCCTAATACGCCTTTAAATCCTTTTGCCAAACTTTATATATCATACGCCAACAGAAACCTGTAGATTTAATGGAGTTAAAAAATACATTACAAAGTTTCAATGTTAAATTACTATGGCGGCAAATCAATGCCAATAATAAACGAGCGCAGCGGTGATGTTACGCGCGAGGAGAAGGTTGTTCAGAGGCTGTTCATGCGAGCGCTGAACTGATCCACCGGGAGGAAACGGGTGCACATCATTTATGGCGAGTGGATCGTGCCACTTCTCAGCCTTACATGTAAAAGGAGAAGGAGCAGTCGACCCTTTTGTCGCCGCCTCAACGTGTCGAATTTTAAATAGGAGTCAATGGGAGGACAGACGTCAAAGTAGCGGCGACGACACAGCGACGTCATATAAAAACCATTCTTAGGCGGCAACGTACGTAAGAAAATAATACAAAAAATTAAAACAAATTGACGTGTCTATTGTGCCACTTCTCAGCCTCACATGGAAAAAGAGAAGTAGCAGTCGACCCTTTTGTTGCCGCCTCAACATGTCGAATTTTAAATAGGAGTCAATGGGAGGACAGACATCAAAGTAGCGGCGACTACACGGCGACGTCATATAAAACCATTCTTAGGCGGCGACGTAACGGCGATGTACGTAAGAAAATCGTAAAAAAAAATGTACATGTCTAGTACGTCTTAACTAAGACATCGCCTCGCATGACGTGTCCTAAGTACGCCGCCTCACATGACGTGCCCTAAGTACGTGGCCTCACACGCAGAGCCCTGAGTACGCTGCCTCACACGACGTGCCCTAAGTACGCCGCCTCACATGACGAGGCCTAAGTACGCCGCCTTACACGACGTGTCCTTATAAAAGCATTTAACATACAAAGTAACTATTACTTAATGCCTAAAAAACAATATCTATGTTTATTTAAATAAATTATTAATCTAATAAGTTCTGATTGATCTTTAAAAAAACACCAACTACTCTTTAATGGCTGGTTTGTAAACAATTTTAATATAAATTATTTAGTGTAGGCCTGTAATCTGTTCGCGATTAACTTCTCTTCGCGCGTAACATCACCGATGCACTCGATTATTATTGGCATTGATTTGCCGCCATAAATTACTGGTCAAAATACAAACAGAAGACATTGCCTTTTTTAAAGTGGCCCTTTTATTTTCTTGTGTTTTCTGTGTTAGGCATCTATGTCTGTGTTATGTATTTATATTGTAAATAAATGGATATAGCATTTTACATGCAAACATTTGTTCTTTATAATGCAAATGTTTTTTTTTTTTTTACAAAAATGATTAATTATGCATTTTAAGTATTATTATTGTGAGCTAAACTAACCCCTAAATGATTTTTATAATATATAACCAAAGTGAAAGAAATAAATTCTTTTGTTTAAATTAGTATTTGCATTCAAACATCTTGTCATTTATAATGCTAATAATATGCATTATAAATAAAATATTATTTAACGCAAACTATATTTGTCATTTTAAATAAACTAAAACTTAATACCAAAATAAAACAGAATATTGTTTATGTGTTTATTGGACTGCGTTTATATTGTAAATAAATAAATATTGTTATAAATGTTATGCAATGTATATAACCAACATTAAATGTTTAAAAACTATTTTAGTTTAGATCATGGATGCCCAAACTAGGGCCAAAGTTGTCCCACAGTAACCTTTGATTTGATAACTCACCTTTGATAACCCACCATCCCATCTGAGAAGAAAGGAAAAATAATGACAAGGTTTTGAGGTTGTCATTTCAAATCTAATGTAACCTTCAGTTTGTTTGTTTCATTGTTAAAAGCTAACCAAAATTAAATCTTTTAATTAAATGGTGTAAATTAATCAAATTTAGTTTAAAGGTACATACCGTCACACGACAGATAGAGGACAAATCAAAGCGAAGCAGATTCTGCTTGACTAGTGTATTCATCGTTGAACTCCACTGTGTTATAAATATGAATGCTTATGTTATTATTGGAATAAGTGATCATTTAAAATGTTAAACTGCATTAGTTAATATGATTAAAAGTAATGTTTTTTATTTACTTCTTTTATTTAAATCTTATGAAATAAATTAGGAAATTACCCATGGCAACTTAAATGTAATATAGCTTGGTATATTTACCTTCGGCCCACAGCTCTCAATGATATTTTGCTTTTGGCCCTTTATACGAAAAAGTTTATGCATTAAATAATAGATTTTTAACACTGCACATGAGATGCAAATGAAGATTTTCCTCACAACAGGGTTTTTATTGGTAAACGTCCAGTGACGTCACCATACGTCCCTCCCTTTACGCTCAGGCACAGGCAAGAGTAATCGATCTGCTCGCACCTGCGTGAACTCCTTCCCCTCCGCTTCTGCACAGAGCCTGGAAGTGTGTGAAAATCGCTTGTGTTAAATTTGTCTTTCACCATGTCAAAGTCTGTGAAGCTCAATACCGGGGCTGATATGCCCATCCTCGGACTGGGCACATGGAAGGTATGCTCTGGTTTCATTTCTGAGTGATCGTATTACATTATATAAGTGCACGAATATAGCTGACACGTTGCATGGGGAATTCATGGACAAACGTTTTTAAAAATGCATGCAGAAGTAAAATATGAAGTGCAAATATTGGCATAATGTTGAATTGAATTCGCAGAAAATCACGAGATGAATCGTCATATGGGCGTCGTACGGAGAGTTGCAAGGGCAGTTCTGAAAAGTTTGGTTGTCTAACAGTTGAAAACCATGTTGTGCAAATACTCAAAATATCAATGTTTGTGTCTGAAGGAAGTAATTTGGTCATAATGATTAAGCATGTTCACTGGTATCAATCGTATTCGTGACAATTGATAACACTCAGTAAGTTTTGATTGATAAGATGTGATGTTTAGGGATAATTAATATTCAAACCAATAATAATACAAAACAAGTTGCTGCCAATTTGAAGAATAATGTCGGAAAACATTGGAAACGCATCAATTTTAGCTTTAGTGACTTGCCTTTGCTTTTATTTTACTTCTCCTTTCTTGGATTTTTTACTTTCGCTTTTCTCTACTCTTTTTATTTTATTTTTTTTGTGACCCTTTTTCTTCTTTTACATTATTTGTGACCCTTTTTCTTCTTTTACACACACACACACACACACACACACACTAATTTTCCATTTCATATTTTTCTTTACCACCTTGTAGCTTACTTTAATTGTGAAATTGTTTCTGGCTGTCATTTCCTTCCTTACTATCTTTCCTTACTATTTATGTCCCTTCCAGTTGTTTTCCCATTTTCATTGGTTTCACTTGCCCTTTCCTTACTGTCATTTCCATAATTCTCCTATTTTTTTCCTTTTCTTTTTACTGGTTCCTTTCTTTCCTTTTCTATTATTCGTTAGATTTAAAATTTCCTTTCAATTTAGTTTTCTTGTTTTCTTTCTTTTCCATTTGTTTCATTGTCCACCTGTTATTTCCTTCTCTTCATTTCCCTTTGTTTCCTGTCCTATTCCATTCTGTTAACTTTTTTCCTTCCTCGTCTTACATTTCATGTCAATTTCCATTACTTTTCCTTCTTCTGTCTTTTCATTCCTTTCTCTTTGTTTTTTTTTTTTTACTTCATATTCAGTTTCCTTTCTTCAGTCCACTCGATTCTTCCCTCTACTTTCATTGTTTGTTTTATTTTCCTCTCTTTCTTGGTTGTATCTACTCCGATATAGGACTGCATGATATTTTGTTTTGCAGCGATATATAGTACGATATGAATATAATTTCACTAGATGATTTGAATAGCTCTATTTTTTTTTTGGAAGATTCCTTCATTTAGATGGGATGATCAAGTTTTTTTTTCTATGCAGTGCACATGCATAAATTATAATAAATTACAAGTATAAATATGACCGAACAAAAATAAAAGTTAAATAAACAGTGTTTATGTTTTTTTTGGGTAGTGTAATAGTATTCAAGGTCATCATTGTATAGATATTAACAACAACAACAAAGAAATTATGTAAATAAAGTGCTCAACATATATAAATACACCCCTCACAAATCTATTTTTTTAATTCATGTTTTCAATAGAAAGCTATACAATATTATATTTGTGCATATGCATTAGATTAGTCAGTACTGAAGCCAAATCTGGAGCTTATTTAACAAAATAACTTACGATAATGGTCATCGTAATCGTCATCATACACCCAAATTGATATGTTATAGAAAAAATATTAAATGCAAATTTAAAAAGGAGGAAAAATCAAGAAAAGCAAAAAAATTAATTAAGAAAAAAAATTGTTGGTTGTAATTTTTTCATATATTTTGCTTGAATTTAATTGTATTATCTTTCAATTTCTGAATATGTTTGGTGACTAAAATATTCTTTTAATAAATATATATATTTAGTAAATCTGTTTTGTTTAAATGCACCAAAATACATTGCCTATTTTCACTGAGAAATGGATAAATATTCATTTTCAAAATGGGGTGTACTCATATATGCTGAGCTCTGTATATATATACTCAGATGTTCTTTCATGCAGTCTCCTCCAGGTAAAGTGACAGAAGCTGTGAAGGCAGCCATTGCTTCAGGTTACAGACACATTGATGGCGCCGCAGTTTACAACAACGAGACTGAGGTCGGAGCGGGGATTCAAGCCATGATAAAAGATGGTGTGGTTAAAAGAGAAGAACTCTTTGTGGTCAGCAAGGTACTTGATTGACAATTGGAAGGATGAGCTGTGATTAAGTAGCTTCACGATTAAGGAAAGCTGATTCATTGCGTGTGTTTCTTTTTGTTTCACAGCTCTGGTGCACCTTTCACGAAAAGGCCTTGGTGAAAGGAGCTTGTCAGAAGACTTTAAGTGACCTGAATCTGGACTACCTGGATCTTTATCTGATTCACTGGCCAATGGGATTTAAGGTGATTTATTTAAGCCATTTTTTTCTTCTGTTTTCAGTTGTGCTTTGTATTCAGTGTTCATGATGCAAGATCAGATCTCACGGTAAACCTTTTCATAAATGCCCTGTCGTCATTGCTTTTCAGTCTGGATCAGAGCAGTTCCCACTGGACAGCGAAGGTTTGACCATCAGTGACGACAGTAGTTTCTTAGACACCTGGGAGGTATGAGGATGTCTATTTGATTTAGCCTGTGTAATTGCAGTTTTATTATTTTAGTTCTTTCTGTTTTATTTTCTTCTTGTACTTCCTTATTCCAGTGTTTCCCAACCCTGTTCCTGAAGGCACACCAACAGTACACATTTTCAAACTCTCCCTAATCAAACACCCCTGAATCAACTCATCAGAACATTAGAAGAGACTCCAAAACCTGAAATGAATGGATCAGATAAAGCAGACATCCAAAATATGTACTGTTGGTGCACCTTCAGGAACAGGGTTGGGAAATACTGCCTTATTCCACCCATTTCCTTTCATGCCTCCTTTTGTATTTCCTTTCTCTTTTCCACCTATCATTTCCATTATTTTTTTTTTTGTTTCTCTTTGTTTTCATACCTAACATCTTTCCATTTTTCTTCTCATTTTAATTTTGTCTGTCATTTTCTATTCTTTTTTTCAATTCTATTCTTTCCATGTCAGTTTAATTTCCCTTTTCCTGTTTTCTTTTCTCATTCTCTTTCAGTTTCCTTTTTTCCACCTGTCATTTCCATCTCTTCTTTTCCTTTTCATATCCTGTCCTTTCTGACTTTTCATGTCTTGTATCCTTTCTTTCTATTTCCTTCCTTTTTGATGTCTTTTTTCCGTTCTCCTTGTCCATTTACTTTCTTTTTATTAAGGCATTTGAGTAAGGGCATTTGATTGGATGTAAATCAATCTGAGAAGTGGCAAATTATTCAAATGCCAATGTACATTTTATAACATCATCATCATCATAATAATAATAATGGCTTTTTATTGCTATTCCAGCATGTATTGCCTTATCCTTTTTGCTATACATATTTTTTCATACGCTTTGCTATATATTAGTAGCCATAATAATTGCATAATACTTGTTCTGCAGGCCATGGAGGAGTTAGTAGATGCTGGATTGGTTAAAGCCATTGGCATCTCCAACTTTAATCGAGAACAAATGGAAGCCATCCTAAATAAACCAGGGCTCAAGTACAAACCTGCCAACAATCAGGTTGGTACCATAGACTCTTTAAAGAGCATCAGTGTGCTTTCATTTGACAATTACTGACGTGCAGAGAAAGGTCAATGCTTATCTAATGATCAATGTATGGCCTTTAGCAACTGTGTAATGCAATTGCTTCTTTAATTTCCTGCTAGTTTTCAGGGACAGACACAGTTATTTGTCTGGATCCAGTCGTAAAATATCATTATGGCACCGCTTGCATTGTGGTGTGCAGGCCTAATGTTTGACTTAAAGAAGACCATATCTGGAATATATCTTTTGAAGTATATATAATGTATATTAATATATAAATGTCAGATATAAAAGAATACAAGTTCAATAATGTAGTATATTGTTGTATAGTAACAAAAATGCTTTGTGGTCACATTGTACAATAAGGTTTTATTAGGTAATGCATTTACTAACATGAGTTAATTATGCACAATATTTGTAGACCATAGTAGCATTTACTAATGCATTATTAACATTCAAATTCATGTTTGTTAGCATTAATGCACCATGAGTTAACATGAACTAACAATGAACAACTGTATTTTTATTAACCAACATAAATACTGTAATAAATTTGTTATTTATTGTTTGTTCATATTAGTCAATGCATTAACTAATACAACCTTATTATAAAGTTACCTGCTTCACGTTATTTTTGGAGTGTGTGTGTATGTATATATGTATGTGTATATATATATATATATATATATATATATATATATATATATTTATTTATTTATTACAACTGTGTAGTAATTCAATAGTTTTTTTTTAATCATTCACTTCTTTTCAGGTGGAATGCCATCCATATCTGACTCAGGATAAGCTGATCGGCTACTGTCAATCCAAAGGCATCACAGTCACTGCGTACAGCCCTCTGGGTTCTCCAGACAGACCCTGGTAGGCACATGATAATGATCACCACACGATGAAGCTTCACAGCATGTGACGTTTTATTTGCTGTGAATGATCAAAGTGCAGACTGTGACTTTATATATGGTTTTAATGAATAACATTGGTCTTCGTCTCGAATGCAGGGCTAAACCTGAAGACCCCTCACTGCTTGACGACCCAAACATCAAGGCCATTGCGGAGAAGCACAAGAAGACAACTGCTCAGGTAAAAAGCGACTACTGCCCTACACTAGATATTATGGCAGAGCTTAGGATTGATTCATAAAGGAATATCTGTTTGCCATCCACATACAGGTGCTCATCCGCTTTCAAATTCAGAGAAACGTGATTGTCATCCCCAAGTCAATCACACCTCAGCGCATTCAAGAGAATTTCCAGGTGAGTTTAGGCTCTTATTAGTGGCCTGGGGCTTTTGGAATGGAGGAACTGTTTTATAGTTCCTATAACTATTGGTGGAAGTGCCCACTTTTTGGCTGCAAATGATTTTAGTGTTAGGAATGCCATTTGAGGGAACTCAAGCTCCTACTTGATCGACTAATTCATACTTGAGGTCTACTAGAGCAAAATTGGAACTACTGTGATGTAAATGCACACTTGGTGAATACATGACATATGAAACACAGGCACAATGTTACAAAACGCATCCATAAAGCTAATGTTAGCTACTATTTTTAAAGGGATAGTTCACCCAAAACTGAACATTCTGTCATTGACTCACCCTTCACTTGTCACAAACCTGTTTTGACAAAATTTTGAAGAAAGCTGGAAACCTGAAACCATTGATTTCCATAGTCTTTGTGTTTTTCTTTCTATGGATGTTAATGGTTACCATTTTTTTCAAAATGTATTTTTTGTGTTCAACATAAATAAGAAACTCAAAGTGTTGGAAGCATTTGAGGGTGATTAAATCTTCAATTTTGGATGAACTATCCTTTTAATCAGCTTTTATGAAATGTATCATGATAAGTAATCATAGGCAATTAAGTCCTCATCAGTTTAGAATTCATAATTTAAGTCAAATGTAATCACATAAATGAACCAGGAAGAAATTAGATTTTTGGGAACCGGACCTGGTGGTTAGTTCAAATGAGTTCCTAGAACTTCCTGCTGCAGAAGTCTCTGTAGTTTGGCTTTAATAAAAATGCTGAATTAT
>CAIGQZ010000320.1:7460189-7476037 GCA_903798205.1 Danio tinwini | reverse complement strand
GAAAAAAAAGTTCTTAAAAATGTTCCCATTGGTTATTATGAAATGTTCTTTGTTTAATTTTATGAAACCTACAGTATAGTTACTGAAACTTTCTGTTACCTAAAAGCGTTTTTACAGTTCATCTCTGATATGTGGTTTTCATGTTAAGAATATAAAGCAAACAGCACTTAAATATCAAATTATTACTACAAAATAAACAACATTATCTGAAAATGTTACAAGCGTGCACTTGGAAATGTAGCAATCCAGTGTCACACAGCATTAATCAACCCTGGTAAAAAGAGAATCTAATGCACTAGTCAATTGTTTTTAACAATGTCACAAACTTTGCACGATTGGTCAATATAGAAAAGCATTGGTCCTGAGGATATATATCTATTTTTTATATATATGAATTAACACACACTCCTTTTTTCCATGATGTGACAACAAAAGCACTTCCAGTTCTCAAGAGCGGCTCTTGTTTACTGCATTGATGTATGCTTTGATAAACCAAATAAAGCTTTACATCAAACAGCTCTCTGTCTTTTTATTTTACAAGCATTGTTGCTTGACCTTTACTTTACATTCTAACATATTCAGTTCCTCGTATGGCAGGAATCATATTTAATGCACATTGCATATAAGATACAACAAACAATAATCTCATTTCTGTCATCAAATAAAGGTAAAAAAACACACACATACAGAAATGAAATGTACTTTTCTTAGTTTATATCTTGCATTTCTTTTTTTCCCCCTAAGAATTTGAGTTCAGACTTTAGTTATTAATTCAGAGCGTATACCTTTACTCTGAATGAAAGATTTGCTTTTCTTTTTTGAGATTGATGATAAAAGAAGTGAGATTGAAAACTCCCAAGTGCCTTTGTCCTACATACTGTATATCCTATGGCAGAAATGGGCTTCCACAGCAGACAGCCTTAGTATTCAGCATTCAGTGGAAAATCTTTATGTTTTGAAGCCCTGCAATAAAAGGAGGTAATTAGTTAACCTTCTAGAAGCTTAATACTACACAAAAGGCTACAGAGTTCATTGCACGTTTGCGTAACAGTGACTCACCATTCCAGCCCGAAAGCCCTAAAGTTCCTGTTAAAACTCAATATAGTGTTCATTTCTTCTTTACTCAACTCGAAATCAAAGACCTGCAAGAAAAACAACAACTTAATCTTGATGATACTAAGCATATATTGAGTATTCATGATTTCATTATGTTGTATAACTGTACAGCACAAGCAATACCTCAAAATTCTCTTTGATTCGAGAAGGAGTTACAGATTTGGGAATGACCACAACATTCCTCTGAATGTGAAAGTGGATTAGGACCTGAAATAAAGTCATCATATGATGAAGGCAAAATAGCATGTGAGTATATATTTAGCTGACAGTTATAACACTACTTCAAAGTTCATGAATATGAAAGCGTGTACTTGGTGTTTTATAGCTAATAATAAAAAATAAACGTGCAAGTTTACACGTACTGTACCTGAGCTGTGGTTTTACCATGCTTATCTGCAATGGCCTTGATCTTTGGGTCCTCCAGTAGTGAAGGTTCATCTGCCTGTGCCCTACAAAAAATCACATCTATATTTTATGATGTATAGGCTGATATACGGTGTAGTAGGCCTGCACGATATTGGAAAAATCGAACATTGTGATATTTTTTTATTCTCTGATTATATATAGCGATATGAATACAATTTCACTAGGTTTGTTGAATAATTATTTGGAAAGATTTTATCATTTTAGATTGATTGGGGTGATTCTAAAGGGGAGTGCATATGCATAAAATACAAGAAACAATCTACAAGAATAGATGAATTTAATAAAGCCAAAGATACCAATTAAATAAACATTGTTTTATTGTTTTCAGTGGAGTCAATTTGTATTCGGGATATAGTAATTGAATAATCAAATGTAAAATGATACCTCATAGTCTTCGTTTGATAAACAACTCAATAAAATTGATCGTTATTAATTTGTCAAAGTTACAAACGGTACAATTTCTTCTGCCTGAATGCTTTTAAAACCCTCACACAGTCATAGGCCTCAAAAAACACTTGCAAAATGGTTAATTATTATCCAGACTCAACATTGCATATACTCGCGATGTGACTATTGCGAATCTGTCGATATCGGTGTTGAAACGATTTATTGTGCAGCCCTACGGTGTAGAACATAAGTCGAAAGATGAGACGTGCTATTTTAGCATCTGTGTCAAAGAAAACTTACAAAAGTGATTTTTATATGCATTGAAAGCTTTTGAAATACACAGTCTAATGTTTTAAAGTGTTATTCTGTTTAATATGTGTGAAATGATGTTCCTTCAGCAGTCAGAATATCATATATTTGCGTAAAAAATGAAAGTAAATACTTCCGACTGTAGCTTTTAAAAATAATAATTGAGTAATGTCGTCAATTGTATTCTATTTTAATTAGTAAGAAGCTTCTTGCAGATGAATGTGTAAAATTAAGTGGTTTGAAGGATAATGACAAAGTATAACGATTTCAAATGACAATTAGTTATTTTGGGGCTGCACTTAGATCTTTAAATACAGTTTTATAATATGTCATCGAATGACACTTCTAAATATGTTCTAATGTAACTATGCTTAACCTAAATGATTTTAATATAAAAAGAGACTTTGAAATAGTTTCCCAGTACTGGGTTGCAGCTGGAAGGGCATGTAAAACATATGCTGGATAAGTTGGCAGTTTATTCCGCTGTGGCGACCCCTGATGAATAAAGGGATTAAGCTGAAGGAAAATGAATGAATGAATGAACTAAAATACTCACCATGGTCTGTTTGGTGAACCCAGTGGACTGTATGCTGTGACTGTTATGCCTTTGGATTGACAGTAGTTTATAAGCTTCTCCTGGGTCAGATATGGATGACACTCAATCTACAAATAAAAATAAAATTTTTAGAAGCATTTCCAGTTGAGAACCGATGACCCTGTTTCACGAACAAGTCACGGTTTAAGCAAGGAATAGGTCTTAGTTAAATTAAGGAAATTATTTAAACAGCTTTTATAAAATTGCCTCAGAAAAACAAATGAAGTGTGTGCATCTTGAGACAAAACATTGCCGTTTATGCATTTCACGAGTTTGTCAATTTAGTCTAGGATTAGGCTTCTCTGTGAAACTGGGGATTTGAGTCTTAATCCATTTCAAGAGTTCACACTTAGCTAATGATTGATTATAAAGCAAGTTTGGCATGCTGTCCCAGGAGAGAGAGCTCTGAGCTTATAAGATCCTTGAGCCTGGGGCTTCCTCCCGTTTGCAGGGCGAGAGGGGAGTTTGAGCTCAGGTAGGTCTCGTAGAACTCCCCCGTTTGTTAAGAGCTGATGGCAGAATATAATTGCTATGTAGAGATATACTGCTGGTTATAGTGACTATAGTGCTAATTTTGATTAATCAATTAACTTGTGACACATGTTTTTGAAATGTAGGAGGAAACTGGGGGAAACCCACGCGAGCACGGAAAGAACATGTAAACTCCGCACAGAAATGACAGCTTGCCTGTTAAGGATTTGAATCTGTGACGTTTTTGCCGTTAGGCAACAGTGTTAATCACTGGGCCACCGTGCCGCGCTATGAAGGTAAAGGTGGAGGAGTAGGGGTGAAATGGGGGATTCTTTAAGGCGAAGATAACTGTAGTAAGAAACCCTGAACATTTATAGTGAGTAAGGAATCATCTGATTGGTGAATCATGCATTAGTTAATGCGGAACCA
The DNA here is from genome assembly GCA_903798205.1 of Danio tinwini. Classification (NCBI taxonomy): domain Eukaryota; kingdom Metazoa; phylum Chordata; class Actinopteri; order Cypriniformes; family Danionidae; genus Danio; species Danio tinwini. Next base: position 7,472,304 of record CAIGQZ010000320.1, on the reverse strand, counting down.
GCCGTGTTCAATCATAATCACATGCTCCTCTGGAAATTAGTTATTAAATATATTTCACTTCGTTTTCTTAAAATGTGTTTGAGAAAAATTATAATACCTGATTGTTGGCAGGTTTGTATTTGAGTCCTGGTTTATTCAGGATTGCCTCAATCTGATCCCGGTTAAAGTTCGAGATACCGATGGCTTTAACCAACCCAGCGTCCATTAACTCCTCCATTGCCTTTGTGAAAATGAAGCAACAATTGTCAATTGTCAAAGTCAAAGTCAGCTTTATTGTCAATTCAACCACATGTACAGGACATACAGAGAATCGAAATTCTGTTACTCTCAGACCCTAGGTGCCTAACATATAATATTAATACAAAAATACAAAAAGTAGAGTTGTAAAAAGAATATACAATAAATACAATTATAGAATGTAGTCTAAAAATATACGCATTAAAAAAAATTACGTAATTTTTTTTTTATTAGCAATACAATTACAGTTAAGTAATACTGTAATACTGTAATGATCATTACTGTAATTTCATTTATTCTACAGTTTATTACCTCCCATGTTTCGAGAAAGTTGCTGTTGTCCGGAATCACATGGCCATCCTTATCCAGTGGGAAAAGATCCTTTCCAGGCTACACAGATGAGCATAAATAAGTATCATCCTAATATAAATGGTGGTTTTCAATCATTAAAACGATAACAGTCTTAAATTGAATAATAGTTGAATTGAATTTATGGAAGACGCCCACTAAAATTCAGTGAAACAACTAGAAAAAAACCTTGTCATCATCTTAAATCAAGAACTATTTAATGACATATTAAAGGACTCTAAGATCACAGTGCAACCCATATGTACAAACTAATAATCATTTTAAATATATTACCTTTCTTAAACACTGTTTGACTGATTTATCAGCAAGGAGCTTATGCATATATGTGCCAGTTTTAAAGATCATCAAATGTAATTTACAAAAGAGGCTGTGCATACGTCTAAAGCTTAACTGCAAATAGAGTGTCTGCTTTAATGTTTCAAATAACTTATTAAATATGTCCATTCAGCATAACAGATGTATTTATGTTGAGGTTAAACAACACACTTGTTAAACTATATGAAACCGTATGCGATTATAGCATTGAACATACAACTGTGTTATCTTGTATAACTTGCAGAAAAATGGGTGAAACCTAGTGGCTAGAATTAATAGTTATTCATTACAACTAATAAGTCATCAAATGATTGTTTCTAAATGTGCTTGAGAGCAGAAAATATAAGCAATTCTTCTTAAATACTACCTTAGTGCCCATGGGAAAGTGCATGAGGTAGAGATCAACATAGTCCAGCTTAAGTTCACTCAGGGTTTTTTCACAGGCTCCTCGGACCAAGTGTTTCTCGTGGAAAGTGCACCACAACTTTAAAAGACACACAAATAGGTTTATTATTTTATGGGATGTTCGGTTATTCATTAAAGCAATGTCTTACTGTGTTGTAACAGTGATTTGCACTTCAGTAATTGGCGTGACGTAACAGTGTATTACAGCACACAGTGATACATGTGTCTTATCTGTGTCGTGGTTGTAGGCCATGTGAAATGCACACTGTCACATGACACTGGCCTCCAGTCATGTGCCTCACATGCACATTTTCGTCATGTTCTGGTACCTTGCTGACTATGAAAAGGTCCTCTCTCTTCACCACTCCTTGGTTAATCATGGCACAGATGCCATCTCCAACTTCGTTCTCGTTTTCATATACATGGGCCCCGTCGATGTGCCGGTAGCCAGACAGAATGGCAGATTTCACCGCCTCAGTGACCTCACCTGGAGGAGACTGGAGGAGGTTTCAAAACTGGGTTATTAAAGCAAGTGTTAGGAATTACATCGGAAATTGAGAAGAATCAAATGAATTAAAACATTTTTTAGGAAAAAAATACTAGTCTTTAAGGCAAGATGTTGCAGGATATTAAGGTAGAATTATAATTATTATTATTTTAAAATGTTTAAATATGTACATGGTGTTGTTTAATTCAAATATGTGCTATTTTAGACTTCTAAAAGCCTAAACATGGGAAGAAATCAGATTTAATATAATAAATTATTATCATAAATGTTTAAATATGCACATGAGGCGTTGTTTAATTCAGACATGTGCTACTTTACACTTCTAAAAGTCTGAACATTGGAAATCAGGTTTAATAAATTGCATATAGTCAGACAAATTAGCTATGAACATATTATACAAACGTTCAGATATGAATGAAACTGTACAGTAAGTGGAGATTTATGAAAATAAAAACCCAAAATCTTAATAACAGTGTTTTTGCCTGCTGTGTCTCGTTTCATTTGGCATACAATAAATGCAGCATTAATATAATATAATCAAAACCATTTGCAATGAAACTAGACTACTGTACAAAACAATTGTACTCACCCTCCACGTTCCCAGTCCAACAATGGGCATCTTAGCTCCATTATTGAGAGTTACAGATGTCATAGTGAGGTGTATTTTTAAAACAGGCAGTAGATATGTAATTCATAAGCACTTGCTCAGACCTGCCGCTTTATCTCTTTACAGCAGCCTGATCTTGCGTATTTATTGCGTCTGCTCGTATGTGGATTTGATTGGTCAGGCCTGGAAACACCCCGTTAATCGAAGGAGGAGCAGAAATTCCGTTTTATTCCAACATCAGCACGCTTTGAGATGATTCTGGTTAAACGTGAACGTGATACTGACAAAATAAAAATAAATAAATAAAACTAAAACATAAGTAAATATAAATAATTAATATAAACACAATAATTATAACTGGGAAAACTACATCATTAGAAACACATTTGCGTTTAATTTGTGCAGTACACTAAGCGACTTTAATAATTAATTGTAGCTAAAATAAATAATTTAATTGTTTTAATAGTTTAATTGTTTTAACAGTTTAAAAGTAGTTTAAATAGTTACAAAAATTTAAAGTACTTTTTTTAAATTTACACAGTAAACTTGAATAACAGTAATATCAAAAATAATATTAAAGCATCAGTGCTTGTTATTTTATAGAGTATAACGCTTGATTTATTTTTATTTAAACAGTTTTGAGATATAATAATAGTAAAAAAAGATATAAAATATTTAGTTCTTTCTTTCTTTCTTGAGTATTTTTATTCATGTTTTATTATTTTATCATTATTTTTATTATTGTTATATTGTGTGAATGACGACATATATTACATCGATAACAGTTATTGCAACAGTTTTTTATTTGGTTTGCAGACGTACGCTTTTATTTTGAAACTCATTTTGACGTTGTCGTCAGAGCCGTTTTCACATGATTGTCCGGACTAAAATCCAAAACAAAGTGATTAATAATTTAGTTGTTTTGCGTGGTAAATCCACTAACAAATAATCCAACAATATTAGCGTTTTAAAAAAGCTATATATGAGATATGCAGAGCACATCTTGACTTTAAGGACAGCAGTTAAATGCCTACATCATGGACAATAAAATCTCCATACAAGAGCACTTTGGTGAGAGAAATACTGCACGTGTCTGTCTTTCATAAACATTTTATTCTACTGATTTTAGAAGTTTAAATTCTTACATGCTTTCTACGAACAGTTATGCATTTGAATATTTTCACTGAAATCTCAATCAGGCTGACTGATCTTTGTGTGCACTATATATTATGATTCTTATTTTATTTTGACGATGGTTTAATTCCATTTGAACACAAAATAAGGTATTTTCTTCTTTATATTCTATAGATGAAAAAAACCCAAACACACCTGGACCAAGTGGAGGGTGAGAAAAATGATTTTAATATTTGGGTGAACTATCCCTTTAATAAATACCTAAACTTTACTTCCAGGCAGTTTTCCTTTGCTATTCGTCTCTTGGTTCCTCTTCTTCACCTCTTTTTCTATCTTTGTATTGAGAAGTCTACAGCAAAAACGTGTGACGATGAACTAAGGGATGCCAGTAGATTTTTGTTTCATTGGTGTCAGGAGAGTTCAACTCATATTTATGACTGTGGACCACAAAACCTTAAGTTTTTAAGGTTATATATATATTTTTTAAAGAATAATGAAAATGTAATTAGTAAAAAAGATATATTTATCCTTTATTCCAAAAACAGTAAGAGTTTGAAGTTTAATTAATGTTCCAAGATAACATTATGTAAATTTTCTACTATAAATATCATGCATTCATTCATTTTCTTTTTGGCTTAGTCCCTTTATTAATCCGGGGTCGCCACAGCGGAATGAACCACCAACTTATCCAGTATGTTTTTACGCAGCGGGTGCCCTTCCAGCCGCAACCCATCTCTGCGAAACATCCACACACACTCATTCACACTCATACACTACTGACAATTTAGCCTACCCAATTCACCTGTACCACATGTCTTTGGACTGTGGGGGAAACCGGAGCACCCGGAGGAAACCCACGCAAACACAGGGAGAACATGCAATGAACCTAGACAAATTTAAAGGACCTTTTCTCAAATTATCTTGATTTCTTTAAGCCCTCAGATTCCACCTGTTGAAGTTGGCCAAGTTTTGCCAAATCATAACAAACCATTCATAGCTCATTCAGCTTATTTCCAATATTATGACAGGTTTGTGGTCCAGGGTCACATTTTGTCAGAAAAATTATTTTGTATATAATCAAGGGATAAAATATATTACAAAAAGTAATATATTGTAAAATCTTACAGATTCAGAACAACTTAAATGAGGACAGAATGATAATTATTTGGTAAATTATGACTGTAATACTTATTCCTTAATAAGTTTATAAGTATGAGCAATAGAGTATGGGAATCTACACCATGGCGAGTAGTGTTCCGCCATTGTTTTTGGACGCACTCGGGAGTGCACAATATAAGGCAAAAATCACCACAGAAAAAGCCACCCGATATATAATAATATCTTTTGAAAGACATGTCACAAGCACTCTGAATAAAATGGACTAACGTGCAGATACATTTATAAATGCTCTTTGTGTGTCTGAGAAGCTGAAAATATGCATTCCATAATATTCTGTCTTTAGTGCTGAAGTGGAGCTCGAGAAGCCAAGCACCGATGCAGAGGATGCAGATCCAATAAATGAATCAGCTCATGATTCAGATGATGCAGATCAAATAAATGAATCAGCTCATGATTCAGATGATGCGGATCAAATAAATGAATCAGCTCATGATGCAGAGGATGCGGATCCAATAAATGAATCAGCTCATGATGCAGAGGATGCAGATCCAATAAATGAATCAGCTAATCCGTAAGTGAACTTATTAACGAACTGCCGCAAGAAAACATTTCCATGCATGCTTTTCTTCTTTATTTGTAGTGCGAGAGCTTACAGTTTATTGCTGATGAGTGTGTCTGTATATATATTCCCAGATATATACCCAGAATGCTTTGCACTTGATAATTGTCTTTCTACACACAACAGTTGATATTTGTAAATGATTTCAGGGCTGAGGAGTTGGACAAGTCTGATCCTGCCTCTGAAAACACAGGTGAGCTTCTTTCTCAACACTATTTTGAAGTCATAACATACATATAAATGCTCATGACGCCAATCTCTGCTTATAGAAGGACCTTCCAAGCTCCTCTCCTCCTGCTCACATTGCCTGTTCACTCACTCTCAAGAGGAAAACCTCAGGGAGCACATAAAGAAAGTCCATTCCACTGAGGTTAGGGAAACCGAGACTGCTGCTGATTCCAGTTTGTCCTGTAAATGCGACGTCTGTGGCAGAAGCTACCGATTCTCCTTTTTATTGAAAGCTCACCAGCGCATCCACTCCAAAAAGCGCCGCGTATCTGAACGCAGCAACAGCTTCTCCCGTTCCCAAGCCCTGCATCAGCATGAAGCTGCTCCCGAAACATCACAGAAAGACGATGCTGAGGAAAACACAGGACAAAAGAGCTACAGCTGTCTGTACTGCAGAGAAACCTTCAGCTCACTTAGTGCCAGGAGAAACCATCACAAAACCCATCCCGAAGAAACCGTGAATCAGTGCACCGCCTGCGGGAAGAAGCTCAGCAGTCAAGCGGCTCTTAAAAGACACAAGCAAATCCATGAAGAGAAGCAATCCTATAGTTGTTCCAAATGCAAGTCCACCTTCATCTGCTCGACCTCCTACAAACACCACATGTTGACGCACGAGTCCGAGAGACCCTTCGTTTGTACCTGTGGAAAGGGTTTTAAGTACCGCGGCGCTCTTTTGGCTCATAAACGCACTCATACTGAAGATAGACCCTACCGTTGTTTGGACTGCGGTAAGGGGTTTTTGTATCCTGGAGCTTTGACGACACACCAAAAGAAGCACTCTAAAGGTAATCCAGAGCATTGCACACAGTGTGACTCCAGTTCGGAAAGGTGTGTTTGCTCTCAATCGCAAGCAGAGAAGTCTTTTAAATGCCCCACATGCGACAAGTTATTCGCATTCAAGTCCAGCTTGATCCGGCACAAACTCACACACACCGGAGAAAGACCGTTCCTTTGCTCGGACTGCGGGAAGGGCTTTTTAACTTTTGGCGAGCTGCTGAAGCACCAGCGCTACCACACGGGACACAAACCGTTCCAGTGCACCGACTGTGAAAAGAGTTTTACGCAGGCCTGCTACCTGCAGGTCCACATGAGGCAGCACACCGGCGTACGGCCCTATTCCTGTTCCCAATGCGACAAGAGTTTCTACAGTTCGTCCCATCTCAAGAGGCACCTGCGGATTCACTCGGGGGAAAAGCCCTTTGAGTGCTTGGATTGCGGGAAGAGATTCCCGCAGCCGTACCATCTGAAAGTGCACTTCCAGACTCACATGCAAAAGAAACCCGAAAGCAAGAAATCCAATGAATAGTTCACCAAAAATAAAAATAAATAATTGTTGTTTATTTACTCAGCCTCAGGCCATGTAAGATGTACTTTTATTTGTATTTGGAAGAAAACTGATTTTTTCGTAATTCGCATTAGTTTTACAATTTTTAATCAATTCAGCAAGTTCCTGTGTCTAGAGGAAGCACTTTTAGCTTAGCTTAGCATAAATCATTGAATCGGATTAGACCATTAGCATCTCACAAAAGAATTTAACCTAGAAAATAACATTTTCTTAGTGCACGATGTAACTACAGAAGAGTCAAGCTTTAAATAGGAAAATTATCAAGTCTTTTTTTTTTTTTTAATTAGATGCTAATGGTCTAATCCGATTCAATGATTTATGCTAAGCTAAACTAAAAGTGCCAGGCCCGGAGATTGGGTGAATGGATAAAAAAATGGTAAAACTCGATTGTTTATCTCTAAATGCTTATTTGGAAAAAGAAGTGGAGTGTTCCTTTAAGACACAGGTGTCAAATCTAGTTCCTGGAGGGCCGCAGCTCTGCGCAGTTTAGTTCCAACCCAGCTCCAACATACTTACCTGTATGTTTCAAACAAACCTGAAGTACTCAATTAGTTTGATCAGGTTTGTTTTATTAGGGTTGAAACTAAACTTTGCAGAGCTGCGGCCCTCCAGGAGCTGGATTTGACACCTGTGCTTTAAGACCTCTCTGTATTACCATGATACTTGGGTATTAACTTTGTTCTACTGTGGATGTTTTTTTCCCCCACTCTTAAAGTAATATTTACTTGCGTTTTATGAATCGTCAAGGAACATGGTTCATTTTTTATGTTCTGCTAAAGAAATGGCACACTTACATCTTGTATGGCCTGTGTGTGAGTAAACTCTCAACAAATAATAATGGGGATTTGTCTATAGAGTATTTTAACGCATATTATAAAAAGTGTAACGCACCTTGAGCATTTCTTCTTTCTCATTTGTACCCAAACAAATGGGAACTTAAGTTGTGGAGTCTTGTTTTAAACCAGCGTACAAGTGTAGTCTATAGATCTTTGTCGGATATAATTTTTTTAATATTTCACAAGTGAAAAGTAAGGCATTTAAGTTGTTGTTTAATCATGACTAAGGTCAATAAAACTGTTTCATTGATTTGAGAGCTCAAAGATTAATAATAATAAAAAAAGAAGGCCAAAAAAAAGCTAAAAGTCTCCAAAGGTATGTGGATTTTGGTTGTGTCAATCATAGCAGCCGGTGAATTTCTGTATGAGGTTGCGTTTGTGATGATATTTCGAGGTATATGTAAATAAATGTCTGCTGTCATGTGTATTCTTAATGGATCTCATAATGGTAATCTGGTAGATGTATCATTTGTAGGATTTAGTGCCTATTGTGTCTCCAGTTAATACAGTTTCATCTTTGACATCAAGCATATATTCATAAATGTATATATAAATAAACTTGCACATAAATATGAATTTGGTATCCGTGAATAATTGTTGTTTCAGTAATGCTTTAAAAAATCTTTCATGCATTATCTAAAAAAACTGAAGTGAATTCCTTTATATCTAACAGTGTGAGCATTTTAGTTTCTGCTCATTGCAATTGGCTCGTAATTATATGCGTCTAAGTTTGACCAAAATTACTTTTATTATCATTTTTCATGTTTTACATCTTCCTAATGAGACCTGTTAGAGCTTAAACTGTTTTTATAATTTATATGCTTTCATTATGTTGTTGTTAAAGACCAATAAAGCTTGTAAATAAATACAACTATTTTTCTCGACCATGTAATCTGCACTACCGGTGCCATCCACTAGGTGACACCAGCACAATGTCATTCACATATGTACGCATGCTAAATGTTGTTCCCGTGTTTTCAGCAATGCCAGCAGCTCTCAATAACAGTTACAAGCAGAAGGAAACCGGTATGGTTTGTTTTAATCGTAATCTGGTTGTCTCTTAAAACAGTTTAATAAGATCATACTCAAAACCATACTGACTCACTAAATCAAATTTGGATGTAAAACATTTGTCAGTACTTCAAGCCAGTCTGCGTTTAGCTAAGAAGCATGACAAACTGAACATGTAATCAATTTCATATTGAGGTGAAGTTTATTGAGTTTATATTCGCACATTCGGACTTTCTCCTTAATAAAGTTTCAGAAAAGTATTCTTTGAGAATTCTAAATGGGGAAATTATATTAGCAGGTAATATCAAAATACATTGCTCACATTCAATTAAATTTAGTTTAGACGTGAGGGTTCAGAGACAATATTCAAAATGGCGCGATAAACAATATAAATACCCTGTCACAAGTTGGCACTGTTCAAAAATGAACCAATGTGCGAATATAAGACCAATTTTACCTCGATCATTTCATCTAGACTGCTGTACAAGTGTATGATTACATGAATGCCGCATTTTGTTTCAATAGTCGTATAGTTATCGATCTAATACAAATAGCTATATCATTTAGTTTGCTTGTTTTGTTAGTTTAATGCTGGGTTTATTTGTCATTATAAAATATTTTATTCTTTTATTATTTATTTAATAATTAAGTCATTTATATTTACAGTTTAATGCGACATGCCGATTTTCTTGTAATCCCAGGGTTTGAATACTTTTTATTTAGAAAATGTACTTGTATTTTCTTTTACTCATAACCTCAAACACTTAGTATGCAATGGAGCACTTCTCATGAATCATTTGTGACATGTTATAATTTTTTGTTTTATAAATGTGTTTGCTTTTGTATTTGTCTTGACCAGGACTCCCTGGTTGAAGAGATATTGTATCTCAATGGGACATTCCTGGTTTAATAAGTAAATAAATAAAAGTTTTTCAAGATAATCTTTCCCCTCAGCAAACTGTTATCTGATGTAACTGGAACAAAACCGAATCTTCCAAATATGATGTTTAAGTACATTTATTAAGACAGGTCTTGCGTATATAAAGACCAATGTTATTTTACTAAATGATCACACTACTGACTGAAACCCTTGACATTTCATAATGTTTTTCAGCAGCTAATATGGCTTTGAAGTTGTATATGAACATACTAATGCATGGTGTTTCACCAACTGCTCTTGCATCATTTTTCAAGTTTAAAAGCTTCATTCCCCTTCCAGTTTCTCTCTTCCATTTGGTCTCTCCAGCAAGATGCAAGCTGTCATTAATGGACTCCAAAAAGCCAGATTCTTTTCCTCACAGGAAAACATAAAATCAATAGTGCTATATTAGAACACAAAGCAGAAAAGGGCAGATACTTGTGGGTGGTTGTTTGAAATGGCTTGGTCCATTCGGTGGGTAAGTGTTTCCAGCTGGGACGGGAGAGGCCAGAACTGCCCAGCTGCTGCGCACTGACCTTCCACTTACAGCAGGAGCCCTTTACTAATGCAACGCACTAAGATCCATATGGTTTATAAATACAGAGCTTGCAAGAGGGAATTTTGCATCAGCTTGAACACTCTAAAAGTGATTTTTCTTGCTCAGCCTTCTTTTGCATGAAGATGCGTTCACTTAAGAGGCAGGGGACTTCTTTCTGCCAAAAATGATCCACGTTTAGTGTACTTTCAAAGTGAGATCTCCGTCAGAGCTGAACAGGATATAGATCTTTCTTGACATGTTTCGATGTTTAAGTGAATCTGGACCATCTGATCAGCTGAAAGAATCAAAAGGCAAGACTAATCTTGTACATGTCGTATGGAAAGAGAACAGATCTAAAGTTCATCACTGATAAAAGCAAGTTTACTTTAGTAAAGCAAGTCCAATCTGAAACATTATGTTTGTCCTCAAACTGTGGAAAGACTGAACCCAAAGTGTATGTAGAAGTCAGTAAAGTGGAGGTAAAGTGTATTGGTTTCTGTAGCAGGAGTAAGGCTCTTATGCAGATACATGACAGTGGGAATCCAAATGTTTTAGTTTTTTCAGAAGTTACTTCAGCAACAACATTTTTCATCCAGCAATTTTCACACAGGACAATGAACCCCTGTCACAGATGTTAAACTCTTCCTTAAAGCTAAAAACATCGAAATCTTGAACTGGCCTGGCCATAGTCCTGATCTAAACACTTCTTACCCATTTTTGACTTCAGAACCACTTAAGGGAGAGTTAATAGTAAGCCAATTTTCATTTTTGGCTGAATTATCCCTTTGAGTTTAGTTTTGTTGACAGTTGTTATAACTTGTGTTTTTTGACTTGGAATTAACAATCATAAAAGTTGTTTCAAGACAAATAATCTTAAAATGCTTTGTTGTATGGATGAATTATAGAAATGTAGTCAAAACAATAAGATATAATAATTAAACCACAAAAAATATAATTTTTTTTTGTGAGGTGTACTAGGTAATGTAAGTTGAGTATTTCGATGCACTGTAATGCCATCGACTGTATAATATTAATTACAGATGTCTGATTAATTCTGGAAGTCCTGCAGTTCTCAATAACAGTGTAATGTGTTTAAATTAAGACAGTGGTGTAAAAAGAGGCGCCTCAATTTTAAGTGACAAAAAGGCTATTTAAATGTTTGTCTGAATTAATTTAACACCCGTTCGTAACTTTGGTTTTCGTCTTCTTCTCATTAGCTTTATCAAACTAGAGCAAACACAAGGGCACCGTTCTCTCTCCATCCATTTGTGTTATCTAATTTCCCCCTCTCATCTAAAACAATCAATTACCTGGCTGAAGTAAAGCCCTTAATGCCTTTAGCTGGAAATTGCCTCTGCGCCCGTGCAAGCCAAATAAACCAGATTAGCCAGTGGTGATTGAATTTTGTAGGGCCGAGACCCTGACGAGGACAGATTCCCTCATCTGCCAAACTCCCGCAGCATTCAGCCGATAAGTCTGTGTGAACTGCTCACGATCCCTGGCCCTGTTTGTGTTTTTGCTTTGTTCCAGAGAAAGGATTTCAGACCTGGTTTTCCAGGGATTTGCTGCTTAAGAAGGGAGGACTGATGTGAGACAGCAGGAGTGGAGGTGTGTGTATATTTATGTTTAGGGATTTAAAGGGTTATATTTTATTTGGGTAATGGGAAAATGGGACATATATGGGCAAAATAAAAATAAAATAAGAGTCCACATGGAAATAAATTTTTTTTCTGCATTTGAGAAGTCATTTTTGTTTTGTTGTACAAACTATGATATTACTTCAGACCTTCATAAAATAAAACAAAGATGAACGTTTATGCAAAAGCATGTCTAGTAAATCCAGAGAAATTATGGTATATATATATCATATATCCATATATATATCATATATCCATATATATATATATATATATATATATATATAT
>CAIGQZ010000320.1:7416106-7428115 GCA_903798205.1 Danio tinwini | reverse complement strand
ACACACACACACACACACACACACACTTACACTCACACACACACATATAATATACAAACAATACATACAGAAGTAAAATAATAATAGATAAATACAATAATAAAACTAAAATAAATAATAATAAAATAAAATGCATATAAAAAATTATAAATAAAAATAAAACTAAAATACTGATCTTCAGTTTTAATCTAACTTAGTCTAATCCTCTTCAATTAACTATTTACTGCAGATTGTATGTCTTAAAAATGGTTGCCAGATTTTGTCGTCTTTCTTTTGAAGGCAGAATCTAATTTTTACTAGTTTCAAATGTTTCATTGCATCCTTCATTAACTGTATTAACAGCTTTCTGTTTTCAGTTTAATAATATTTACCTTTGTGCTAGTAGACAGACAAATGTAGCTGTATTTTGTTCTGTACTGTTTTTAGCTATCTCAAAATTAGTAGTTCCTAGAACTGCAATAAGGGGATCTGGATCTTTTGGCTTTTAACATATTCTTGAAAATGTTTGAAAAACATTTTCTCTGTAAGATGGTCATTTTGGGCAGCTACAAACATATGAGCTAGTGATGCCAGCTCTAGCCCACACCGATCACAGGCAGGGTTCACTTCTGGAAATATCTTACTAAGTTTTTGTTTGGACCAATGTAAACAATGTAAACTCATACAATTTACTTTAAATTGTATGAGGCCATTCCTTGCACATACCGATGACCTGTGGATCTGTTCAAGGGCTATTTCCTATTGCTTATCTGTGATTTCAACATCTAAATCTTCCTCTCAGGAAGAATTTAAGTATTCTAAAGTAGCTGTGCTTGTTAACTGAATGTATATGAATTACCTCCTTTTTTATTAGGGTCACGCAAAATGATCATTTCCATTAATGATTGATTTGGGTAATTAGGGTACAGTGGGTTGTTTTGTTTAACAAAATTTCTAAATATTAATTCTAATAATTTTGACCTTAAAATGTTAAAACTGCTTTTATTCTAGCCTAAATAATACAAATAAAACTTTCTCCAGAAGAAAAAATATTATCAGACATACTGTGAAAATTTCTTTGCTCTGTTAAACATCATTTGGGAAATATTTAAAAAAGAAAAAAAGGAGGGCTTATAATTCTGACTCCACTGTATGTGCAGTGTAATCAGTCCATGAGAAGCTTCAGCTGTGTGAGTGTAATCAAAGGAGACTTGGAGCAGGTGTGTGTGTGTGTTGCATGACAGGACTTGTAGGTCATATTGAGATAGGATTGTAGTCCGTGTGAATGTAAATGTTCTCCAGTGATCTATGACGGTTACATCGCTGCACTGTGATCAGGACAGAAATACTGTAAACAGGCAGACAAAAACAAAAAATCTAAACATTTTTTAGAATGAATTGGTGTATGGCCTATAATCAGGCATATTATGTATGAACAAATAGCTTAGAGAAAACTTTCAAAATACAGGTATGAATAAAACTGACATTTGTTGAACATAAGGTGCTGCTGAAGTGCAGGTTTAAGACTCAGATCAGGAGGGAAAAAAAACTCATTCTGCAAAAATATGGATTGTAATTGTAGTCTACCGACACAAATTGACAGTGCGACAAAAGGGACTCTTGAAAGTGTATTTTGGACTTTTTCTTTCCATAAAACTGAAAAAAGAAACACTTTACAAAAAGCCTAAAAGCACAAAATATCAAAATTGACAGTTACAGGAAAAAAAAAACTCCTTTCTGGCTTTCTGAAGTCCATTCTGTGGCACATTTAAAGTCCAGAAGCCTGAAGCTCTTTAAAACGCGACCGTTTTTGATATCGCACTTGACATAACAAACGTGTTCAATGCCTGACAGCAGCAAGAACTCTCCATTGAACAATCCTGGCAGCGGTAATTGCTGCAAATAATGAAGTTTGCAGAGTCTTGGAAACATTAAAATGACCGGGCAAATAAATGAGCGAGTATCTCGGCCATTCCTGCGTTTCTCTTCCAATGCAAAATTGTCCGCTCGTCAGCAATGCCCATAGAGTTGCTTCTAAAGTGCACCTGCTCATCTCTAAAGCTTCATCTGGAGCTTTATGGAGAAGAAGAACGCACCGGGATGTCATTTGCATTTAGATGAGGGCTGTCGGAGAATGCAGGATTGTTAAGTGGAATGGACAGGAACACTTGAGTTGGATTTGATGGCCCTTGTGTCCATTTTTACAGTGTAATAATATTTGTGATGGAGGCACAGTTTTTTTCGTGGACTGTACAGTAGAGTGAAGGCTTTGAGGATTGCCTTGGAGAGAGCAATGCAAGATTTTTTTCATATATATATATATATATATATATATATATATATATTTATATATACAGTAGTAAATCTTTCATCAAAGTTGTCCTAAAACTATTTAACTATTTAACCGTTTTGTCTTAAGATAATTTCGAAAAACTTTGATCCACTTCCAATGTTGTTGTTCTTATATTCTTCAAATATTACAAAAACATACTAGACATTTTGTGAATATTTAGTCAATATTTAGGTAGTTTCACTCTAATTTAACTATAATGTTCAAAATTTAACAAATTTTTTTTACTTTATTTAATTGTTATTTTTACTTATTTAATTAGTAATTTATTATGTTTCTAAAAATTAATTTAACAATCAAGCATAAATCAGTCTCAATATCTACTGAATTAATCGAATTTAGAGAATCAAAAACATTTCATTGTGTGAAATGTGAAAGACTTCGAGATATAAACCTGCCTCAGGAATTTTACATAGTAATTTATTTTTGTGACTAAACAAAACTGTATACACAATTCAACAAGCTACTGAACAGGTGCTCAAGAAATATTTTTTCACTATAACCAATGATGAAAGTAGTTGTGGATGTTCAAGCACTTTTTGCCAGTAAGTGATTGTGCAAAACAACAACTCTTGTAAGACTGTTTTGTTGCATATGCACTGGACTCATTTCACACAATGTACTTCTTGTGCTCAAATATATCACTTATACTATTCTTTCTGTCTATTATTTTGCAATTAAAACATAAGTGGTATGTGAAAAGACTAAATTAGTTGTTAGAAACCTTCAGTATACATGTGGTCATCAGACTGCTTCTCCACAAACAAGGAGAGGGGAAAAAAAATCACAAAACATTGTCTCAGAAAAATAATTCCTGAAATTAAATTTTGCATATTTGTCACGATCACCAGCGATCCACTCCTGACAGATCGCTGGTGAACTACATATGTCATGTTTAGAAACTACAAATCCTATCAGGCCATGTCACACACAGACCAGTTGCTCATCACGGCTGATGAGACATCACAGCTGAGACTTGTGATCACTGATCATTCAGACTATTTATACTCCACACATACACCAGTTTAGTATTGAGTTCTTGATGTTGATGTACGTTTGTATTTCTTTGTTTTGCCTGTTTTTTGACCTTAGCCTTATTTATTGTTTGATCCTGTTTGCCACCTATTTTGACTTTATGCCAGTTTTTTGACTAAGTTTTTGAATTGCCCTTTTTGTACCGGCCACTTCTGTTTGTCCCTGTTTTCCTTAAATATAATCTTATTTTACCTGCACTTGGATCCTCGTCTCTGTTGTTCCTTGCTTTGATCCCAGCTTGTGACAATATTGCCATCAAATTCAAAACATATACCCTGGAGCTTTTCCCTGGCTTTTGACCTATTACTTTTCTGTATTGCTTTAGGACTAATTTCATATACAGTATTTGATTATGAAATAATAAAATGTTTAGTGCAGTGCAATTTTTATTACATTACCTAAGCTTTTATAACTTTTTTTTTTATTTTGAGCATTATAAACTTTAGATGATAAATAATACAGCCCAAAGTGTCTTCTTTCCAAAGATACATGAACTGTGAATGTAGACCAAATTATTCAGCAACTGTTATTCTTTTAGTTTGGGAAGGTCATTTTTGAGAAAATGCCTCTGACTGTGAGGGACAGAAGGACACCTTCTGCGTGCATTTTGCATCTTCATCAAATCTGAAATATAAACTCATGACACACTTGGTTTTTAAGGCATATTTTTTCTAGGACATTACATTAATGTTTAACTGTGTTTGTGTATGGATAAACAAACATTGAACACATTAAAAATAAAATTCTCATTACTTCATAATGTATCACTTTTTATATGAAACTTCCCAGATGGACCACAGTAAAGCTCAAAGTGTCTTCTTTCCAGTAATACCTGATTTGTGTTTGTAGCTTACTGGGGTCAAGAACTGTTATTATTTAAAGTTATTCATTCATTCATTCATTTTCTTTTCGGCTTAGTCCCTTTATTAATCTGGGGTTGCCACAGCGGAATGAACAGCCAACTTATCCAGCACAATTTTACACAGCGGATGCCCTACCAGCCGCAACCCATCTCTGGGAAACATCCACCCACACTCATTCACACTCATACACTACAGACAATTTAGCCTACCCAATTCACCTGTACCGCATGTCTTTGGACTGTGGGGGAAACCGGAGCACCCGGAGGAAACCCACACGAACGCATGGAGAACATGCAAACTCCACACAGAAACGCCAACTGACCCAGCCGAGGCTCAAACCAGCGACCTTCTTGCTGTGAGGCGACAGCACTACCTACTGTGCCACTGCGTCACCTTATTTAAAGTTAGATAGGTGTAAATCTCCAAAAGTGAGTGCTGGCTAACAGTATATTTTTGTGAAACAGTAGGTTCAAAAGAACAGCATTTTTTTGAAAAATAAATAATTAGCAGCATTACAAATGTCTTTCTAATTTCTGTCTTTAAAAAATAAAGTAGTAATCAAGAAGACAAACATGATTTTTTTTAATGGTTATCATTATAGTTTCAGATCTGTCAGGCATCTGTCCATCTAGACACACCACACACAGATATTCCCGCATTTCATTCTCACTTTACTTCTTCTGAAGTGAGCATAAGCCGAGGTGTTGTGTGTCAGTGCTGAAGCCTGAAGTGGGTGTTGATCGTGTGCCATACCAAAATAAAAACACTTAAATACTCCTGCTGCCACGATGAAAAAAAATCTCCAACAGGTGGTTTTCATTTCACACCCCAGCTTTTTCTTTTGTTCTTTTATTCCTCCTCTTACAAATATGAGAGACCTGCCTTATTGCCTGGCTTTCTGCCGGTTTGGTTGATGGATACACAGCCCGAGCTCTGCCAAATAACTTCCCCTGTAATACTGGGCTCTTTATGGGGTCAAAGGTGGCACTGGAGGGCTCTCTGGCCCGCACTGCTGTCAGCGCTGATTTATTCCCATCATTACCAGGCTCTTCGTATGCCTGCACACTCTTGTAATTGAGCGGTTTGGTCATTAGCGAGGGGTCAAACGCGGCGAACGTTAAATTATTTCCTGTGTCGTAATATTTTTCACTTCTTTTATTCAACTTCGATTCGTGGCAATTAACGATAAAGGGTCTTGTGTCTATTCCAGCTTTTGCAAGTCTTTTCCATGCCTGAACCTCCTCTCTGCTCCATCGTTGTTCGGATAGATGAGGAATCGTTGCATTAATTTATACAGACAACTTAAGAAGTTTTTTCAAGGGAAGGCTTCTCTAACATGGTGTGCAGTTCTCTGAATTTTCAGTTTTGACATTTTTGTCAACTTAAATGTCATTTGAGTAAAATTGAGAAGTTAGTTGAGAAGCTATTCTGACTCATAAGTGTTTTTGACTCACTGAATTGAATACAGTTGTGATTCTTATTGATTCATAAATGTTTTTGATTTGCTCATTTCAGCAGCCTTTTAGATTGATTCATAAGTTCACTGTTTCA
The DNA here is from genome assembly GCA_903798205.1 of Danio tinwini. Classification (NCBI taxonomy): domain Eukaryota; kingdom Metazoa; phylum Chordata; class Actinopteri; order Cypriniformes; family Danionidae; genus Danio; species Danio tinwini. Next base: position 7,422,337 of record CAIGQZ010000320.1, on the reverse strand, counting down.
TACTATTTGATTCACATCAACTTTTTTAAGTCAGTATTTATTCAAGCTAATTCACAAGTGTTTCTTAGCAGTTATTTAAATAGCCATTCAGGCTGATTTGTTAGGGTTTTAATTCACCAAATGCACAGATCTAATTCAGTTCAATTCAATATTAGCCATTTAAACTGCTTTATAACTTGTTTTAATTCTCTATAGTTAATTCAGAGTCTATTCCAACTGACTCGTAAGTGTTTTCACTCACTGAAGTTCATACAGTTGCGAATCATACTGATTCAAAAATGTTTTTGATTCAGTAAGGTTATTTAGGCAGCCATTTAGACTGATTCATAAATTCACTGATCCATATTTTTTTATAAAATCTGATTAACTTGATTACAACTGACTAAAATCAGACACTTATTAATCATTCGGAGCTTCTGCTGAATTAAAGATTAATACATCTAAAAAGTTAATTTCGTTCATTCAGTAGAAATTTATATGGATTTGCTCTTCATTGTTTGGACTTTCAGCAGTGAAATTAAACCACACTGAACTGAACTAAACTAAACTTCAACTCTGAAAACTAGACTGACACAGTTTCAATTTACTAGAACTTCTATGTTAAGCTGCTTTGACACAATCTATCTTGTAAAAGTGCTATAAAAATAAACATGAATTGAATTGAATATGGCATCTTTTTGATTCAAGTTTATTCATGCAGCAGCTGTAATGTTTTCAAATAACCAGTTTTGATCCCCTAAAGCTAACCCAATAGACATTCAAACTGATTAATAAACGTTTTTGATTCACTACACAATGTCTGCCTATCGTTTTCCCCGGTTCAACAGCAGTTTTAGTACCAAACTTTAGTACAGTATTTTATCCACATTAAAAAAAGAACACGCGTACAAGGACCATAAGCAGAACCAGAAGTCCAGTTTTTTTAAAACCATAGAACCATTTCCCAATGCTGTTTTACATTGAGTTTGGCGAACACTCTTTCTCAGACTTCTGCATGCTCCTTCAGAAAGTTCAGCTCTGAATACTAAAGACTGCACCAGGATGTCTGTCTTTGCATACAAAAGGCACACAAGAATATAGCTGAGAGAAAACCAAAGATGAAGAGTGAATCCCTTCTCTGTGAGCTCAGTCAAGACAGTCCATGATTTAAGCATACACTCTAAAAAAATGCTGTGCTATTATAACCCAGTGGCCTGTTTTAATCCAAATTTTGGGTCAAATATGGAGAAACCTAAATGTTGGGTAAATATTTTTAGTCACACTTTATATTAATAGCCTAAACTAATATGTACTTACACTGAAATTAATAATTAATAATGTTACAATGTAATACTTATTGTGTACAGACATGTTTTTGCATTTTTATTTACCCTGTTGACCATCCATTATTCAATTCAATTCATTAGTCTTTAACCCACCCCTAAACCTGCCCATTCCACCAAGCCTCTTCCTAACCCTACCCGTTTCCCACCTCAAGAGCACCAGAAATGTTCTGCAATACATTACAAACACAGTAAGTTCATTGTACTTGCATCAAAACCAAATACATAGAAGGTAAGGCCAGCTAATATGAAGTGGAATCAGTTATTTTTTATTAGAATTTTCAACCCAGCGATTGGGTTTGTCCATATTTGACACAATATTTGGTGAAAATAAAGAGTGTACTGACATTACCATAAATGGATAGGTTACTTTTTTTTCTTTTTTTTTTTTTTTTACCGTAACTAGGCTTTAGATTTTGGACAGGGTTATAATGCCTCATGAAGCCAAACACAAGCTGTGTGGACTCATAAAGGTGAAAGTTCACCCTCTTGTAGGAGTTTTGGCAGATGAAGGAAGTCAGCATGTGTTTTCTGGCAAAGCAAGCAGATCTACCTGGATGTGTTTTATAATGATGGCGGACTGTAGCTTGCGCTCATTATAACCAGTTACACCATGCTGAAAAACATTCCATGAAAGAAATATTAAATATTCACAGATGTTGGAAGCAGGGCCCTGTCCTCGAGTTACCTTTGGGTAATTGTGTCTGTCTGTGTTAGAATTAACGTGTCTGCACTCGCTGGAGAAGGGCTGCTAAATGTTTTATGAACGACACTGAGCACTGTTTCTCCGTGACAGTCATCCATTAGGTTTGCGGAGGAAACAGACTATCTCTACTGCTGTCTGTGTTCACTTTGAGGACCGGTTTCGCTTCATTTGGGACATTTATCTCTTCCGTGTCGGTTGAGATATGGCTCAGGAGTTACGTAAACAATCTCAGAAGTCTGTGTGCGAAACTTCTGGCTCTGCTTGTCTGCTGAAAACAGTGGCCTTGCAGTGGCTCTGACTTCTTAAAAAAACTTTGAAAACATTGATGTATTAAATCTGATGCAGAATAACCATTTTCAGTTTATTATAATAGTTTGTTAATTAATATTAATTAAGAGCCTTAAGAGTAATTTCTTAAAGGTCTTAAAAAATGACCCTTTGGGTAAAAAAACCCATCAAATTTAATAATAGCAATGTGCATATGCACTCTCAGAAATAAAGGTACGAGATCTGTCACTAGGGTGGTACTTTTTCAAAAGGTACACATTTGTACTTGAAGGGTCCATATTGGTACCTCAAAAGTATATATTAGTACCTACAAATTTTAAGAGGAACACTTTTGTACTTTTTAGGTACCAATATGTACCCTTGAGATATTGATATGGACCTTTTAGGTACAAATTTGTACCTTTTGAAATACCACCTCAGTGACAAGACCTTTATTTCTGAGAGTGTGTGTTCATGTAATTTTAGGGTTTAATATTTTAACTAATTTCTAACAATTAATTTATTTTGTCTTGACAGTGTAATTAACACTATAATTAAGTTTAAAGTACAATTAAAAAAAAAACATTGGTTAATTAGTTTAACTAGGCAAGTTAGGTTAATTAGACAATTCATTAAACAATGGTGGTTTGCTCTACAGAGAAAAAAAATCTTAAGGTGGCTAGTAATAATAGCCTTATATTACAAACATATTTTTGTCACAAGCTGTGCTCTCATAACGGGGAAATGAAAACAAAACCTTCGTTGCAGCACATTTGGCGTCTCTCTGAACACTGAAACAGGTAAAAGGAGTCTTCGAAGCTATATCATGCATATTAATGAAGGTATCTCGTTCATAGAGCGCAAAGATTGGTTTGAACCAAGTATTTCTCATGAGTAATGAACAGATGTGCTGAGAACTCAATGACGTCACTTTGTTATGGCTGGTACAGACAATCTCATGCTGGAGTTTATACATCACCGTGACGGAAGAACAGATTTGCTCTAAACAACGCAAAAACAACCTTTTTTTTTTTTAGCTTTTTAGTGAAAAATGTGTCCTAATAGTGTTTTTAGCAAAGTGTGACACATATATGACTGTCAACATAAAAAACTGCTTTAATCCCCCCAAAAAACAATTTTTTTTTTACTTTCTGAAGGAAACGGGCTCTCTGTTAAACATCACTTGGAAAACATTTGAAATTAAAGTTTCACAGAAGGGCTACACTGCAAAAAAATACAACATAAACACAAGTAAAAAGTGAGTAAACCACAAGTTGACAAGTTGACTTATAAAAGTAAGTAAACCTATTATAGCTTGGAACTATTGAGTTAACTTAATCATTATTATCATGAACATAGTTAATTTACTTAATAAATTTGTCATGCGGTCATAACTTAATGCCAGTGTGTGTGTGATTGTGCCTGTATGTGTAAATGTGGATTTGTGTGCATGTGTGAAAGAAATGATGATGTTACGATAAATATGAAGAGAGATCAGGACGAGAAGAGATCACATAGTACATACATTGAGCACGTATTACTTATAGTATCAAACAGCACGTTGTGTCACCTCATCACAGGAGACAAACCTAATAGGTTCACAGTGCACATGAGGTGATTCCGCCATAGTAGCCGAGAACAACATTTATAAAACACGTATGCAAAGGCATGCAATGTTTTATAGTGTTTTTTTTTTGTTGTAAAACATTTTAGGCTATATGTGTAAACTCATTAAAGTGTAAAAACATTGCACAGGAGCCTGTTTTAGACTTGATCTGAAAGTGTAACGTCTCTGATTTCGTATGCAAAACTAATTATTGCTCTACCCATATGCTTTTGGTTTTTATCAGCTTTTAAACAGACACGCAAACCACTCCCATCAGTTTTAAAGGGTTAAGGCAATGAGTTTACTCAGTTTTTAAAGTAAAATCAATTACCCACTTTAAAAGCAATGGATTTACTCACTTATTTAAAGTAAAGCCAACTAATTCCTTTTTACAGTGGATCGATTAAGTTAACAAATATAAGTGAATTGAACATAAAAAATTAAGTAGTCCCCCCAAAATTTCAAGAATTGTGTTGTTTTCACTTATTTTATTTTAATTAAGTAGTTTAAACAAGAAGCAAAGATAGTTTTTTGAATGTAATTTGTCTTCAAATGTGCATGATATATGGTATTGTAGTACATGATACAATATGATATGTCAAAATTACAAATTTTGACATTCAATCATCATTCAGTCATTTGTAATAATATTAATGCCTCTAAATATCATCATTGATCAGTTGTCATTGAGCAATTATACATTACAGATTGGGAGTTGCTCTGTGGAAATAGCATTAAGCAGTTTAGCACTAATCTTTGGCTAATTTACAAAATCTCCTTAGACAATCAGGTGCTAAAACAATACAAATAGCATTTGCTAATAGACAGCCTTTAAGCAGACACTGTTCATTCTCAGTGAATTCCCCAAGAGTGTGGTACTTGTCTTGAAATATTACAGAATGAATGAACAGGGCCCCAAAAAGAAAAAGGTATTGTTGAAATGTTCCCCAAATGTTCAGTTCCTCCAACATCCTTTTACAACAGCAGAGTCTTCTGAGTTCAATCCAAACACGCATCTGTCATCATCGCCTGGCATTTAATATAATTGCATAATCAGACATGAGGCCTTTGTACTGTTTGTCTTATGGGAAATGTGCTTGTAGGTTTCGCATTCATCTGAGGACAGTTTGATGAAATGTTCAGGGCCCGACTGAGAAGATGAACAGTAGAAACAGATCTTTTGCATAAAGAGTTTGGCTGGAGTTGAAAAGTAAAGCCGATTAGATTAAGTTGATTCAAGCTGAAGAAATTCAGCCGAATGTGAGCTGAATGCATTTTTTGGAAACAGAAGTTCATTAAAAAGTTTCGGCGCAGATGTCGAACTCTGTGTATGTAAATTATTAGCCCTCCTGTGGATTTTAATAACTTTTTCAAACATTTCCTGTGCTGTTTAACAGAGAGATTTTTTCAGCACATTTTTGAACATAACAATAACAAATTTCTTATAGCTAATTTATTTTGTCGTTGACATGATGACAGTACATTCTATTTCACTAGTTATTTATCAATATATTAGTATTCATTTTAAAGTGCATTTTAAAGGCTAGGTTAGCTAGACAAATTAGTAGACAGCAATGTTTGTTCTGTAGCCAATAATAATAAAAAAGATTCTTAAGGTGGCCGATATTTTTAACTTAATTCAAGCCAAAGTAAAAAAAAAAAATATGAAAGAAAAAATATATTTAATAGAAAATACTGTGACAATTTGCTTGCTCTTTTAAATATCAATAGGAAAGTATTTAAAAAAGAATTTAATTGTTATGATCACCAGCGATCTAGCAGCTGCAGATCGCTGGTAAACACACAGTTCAATAAATAACTATAAATCTATAAATAAGTTTTTGCCAAGCCAGATCCTTAAAATTGTGACCCAATTTGCCTCTCTTCCAAGCCATGACTACAGAGGGCATGTGTCTGACTGACACTGTGTGCGTGTGGGAGTGGGTTTTGATCATTCTAATGTGAAATGTATGGGAATTAGGCTTGTATTGAGGGATTAATGATGCTTGTATGGTCTTACCTGCAGTGGACAGCAGGATAAAGATGATGGCCAGGGTGTTGAAGGACCAACGGCCGTTCATGGTCATCTCTCAACCCTCATGAAGTGGTCATTTTATTTTGCAAGCTCTGAAAGAAAGAAGAAAAAAAAATGCTCAAATAATTACACAGGTCATAAACTTTCTATTCTCAAAATGAAAGTAGCTTAGGGTTCTGCATTATACTAGGTGAACTGGTTTCAAGGGGATCTATTATGCATACAAAAAAAACAGTTGTGTGGCAAGAGTCTGAAAATTTAACCAGCTTCTAATGATATATATATATATATATAT
>CAIGQZ010000320.1:7400504-7413996 GCA_903798205.1 Danio tinwini | reverse complement strand
CAAAATGCTTCGCCTATGCCACATATGCCACATAAAAATGAAGCAAATTGAATGTGTATCTACGCTTTTGGAGTTAGAAGAGGCTTATTTATCCATTTAGTCTCAGCAGCAACCAACGGAGTGAAATATACATTCATTATTAGGACAAAGACATCTGTTGGGCTTGATAGAAGTACAAGGTATAAGTTATACACGGACAGCAACTGATAAAATGGAGCTCCAGCTGGTCTTACCACAATCCTTTTATTATATCTGTCAAAAGGAAAGTGTGAGATTGATGATAAAAGCAAAAGATATGTGAATATTGATGAGAGGAATCTTGGTTTTAAAAAGAACCCACATTATGCGCTCATGATAAATAGATACAACATGTTGCAGAAGATTAAATGCAATAATTCCTCATTGATGATTCAGTCCATGCTTGTCTCTGCATGTGCTCTCTTTGATGAAAAGCACATTTTATAACAGAGTGATATGAATAAAACTCTCCCCCCAAAAAAAGCAGTCCACATACAACATATCAAATCAAATCAGATCTCTTTCTAAAGCCTTTTCTAAGCCTCCATATCCTCACAGATCCTGGTGCAACCTTCATGAGAAGCATTAGAAAGCAATACGATGTTCCAAAGAGGCTTTTGTGGAATGCAATTGTAATGTACGTGATGCTACAGGTAACATTTTCTTTGATATGAGGTCTTAGACATGGCTTAGTGGTTATTGCATGTGTGCAATGTGGGCATGAATTCAAATTCAGCTTGTGTGTTTACCCTGTTGCCAGTTTTTGTTTTCAGAATAAGATGAAACAGTATGAAACTTCTAATTAATCATTTTGAATTAATTAATGTATTATAATATTATCATATAATATTATAGGTTGTTTTAAGTATTTACCAAATGTTACGGTCAGTTTTTATTAATAAACATAAAATAATTATACTTAAAAAAAAGTTTAATAATTAATTATCAATTTTTTCTGTATTTGATTTTATAAATGGTAAAAACCTTTGTAATGTTTTGCAGTCAAACATTTATTTTTTAGTAAAAAATGTATTACATTAAAATTAAATTAAACTAAAATAAAATAATTTTTTTATTAATAATAAAAAATAGAAAATAAATAAATAGAAAATAAATAAATAAATAAATAAAATTAAAATTAAATTACATTTTGATTCAGGTCTTTACCATGTTATTTAATTTAAATAAATACAAGTATGACAAAATAAAACATGCTACTACATAATTTTAAAATTATATATGTTTTAATACCATAAATTAATGCTGATTTAATATTATATATTATTAGTAATTTTTCTATTAAATAACATTACTGAATTATTAATATTTTATATTAATTAATTATAATAATATTATAATTAAATAGTTCATTCATAAACATATTATTTACATACAAGTTATTACTTAGTCCCCATAAACTATACTTACTATATCACATTGTTACGGTAGGCTTCATAAGGATTAAACATTTTGTAAAGTGTCCCTTTAAGCATTAAACATCTCTAGCACAGTGTCTGCTCTGCATATAATACATTGTCAGAAAACAGATACAATCTTTGCTGCGAAGTAACTATTTCACTGCACGTTACCCTCAGTAAACTTAAGACACTTAAATAACATGTTATCTTCACATTTCAATGACATTCTGACAGAATTTACCCACCTAAAAGATGTTCACAGTCCAGTCCCTTTCTTAATGACAGTCCAGCAGCTCATCGTTACCCTAGCAACCTCAGACAACAAACTGTCCCACTCATTTTCTCCACTCAAGGTAATTCAAACAAATACAACATTAGATGTAACAACAGGATTCCTTATATACAATTATTATTATATATAATTATAAGGAATAAATAAATAAATAAATAAAATAAAAAAATAATAAAAAAATATATATATATATAAGGTCGACAGAAGGACCACACGGAATAGATGCATGTGACCTACCTAAGAAATACATCTAGCTATTGGTTACATGGCGGTGCATTGCATAAAACATGCGCTGAACTTATGGAGATACATGTGTGTGTGTGTGTGTGTGTCTCTCTCTCTCTCTCTCTCTCTCTCTCTCTCTCTCTCTCTCTCTCTCTCTCTCTCTCTCTCTCTCTCTCTCTCTATATATATATATATATATATATATATATATATATATATATATATATATATATATATAAAATCTTTCTTATCTTTCTTCCCTGTTTATACAGCAGTCAGCTTGTCTGTGTTTGGTTTACAGCTACACTAGCAGCCTGTTCGCGCAAATCTGGCCGTCTGTCATAAACACGTCACCATGCCAATCCGCCTCTGTCACCCGTGCAGTGGCTTACTGGCAGTCAGAAACATTCCCTCTTGCCAACCACACACAGTTATATATACACACACACAGACATTCACACATAATCATAGTTACAATACACACACACACACACACACACACACAAAAAGGGGTGGATGAAGCACACAAATCAAGCACTTGAGTAAGATGTGTAGATAGCCTGATCAAGTTTTATAAATTCATGTATTCATTTGTTCATTTGCCTTCGGCTTAGTCCCTTTATTCAGCAGGAGTCGCCAAAGCGGAATGAACCGCCAACTTATCCAGCATATGTTTTACACAGCGGATGCCCTTTCAGTTGCAACCCAGTTCTGGGAAACACCCATACACTCTCACATTCACACACATACAGTACACTACGGCCAATTTTGTTTATTCAATTCACCTATAGCGCATGTCTTTGGACTGTGGGGGAAACCGGAGCACCCGGAGGAAATCCACACCAACACGAGGAGAACATGCAAACTCCACACAGAAATGCCAACTGGCCCAGCCTTCTTGCTGTAAGGTGATGGTGCTAACCACTGTGCCACCTTATTTTATAAATATAAATATTTAAAGAGATAGTTCTCCCAAAAATAAAAACGTATTCGGTTTTTACTCACCCCTAAGTGCACTTCAGCAAAAATATTGGTGGACTTTTAATTTGTTAGAAGTAGTTGTTGCTTTTTTAGTTCATATTATCCATTTTTTTAAGGTACTGGTGTTTTTTGTGTGTGAGACTTAACTGTTGTCCATTTGTACGACCTCGAATGTGTGCAAAGTTTTAACAAATTCATGTTCATGTTATTAAAGGGATCCACCCGAAAATGAATGTTTACACACTATTTACTCACCCTCGTGTGGTTTCAAATCTTCATGAGTTTCTTTTTCTGTTGAACACAAAAGAAGATATTTTGAAGAATGTTACAAACTGGTAACCACTGGCTTCCATAGCAGGAAAAAAACTAAAACTATGGAAGTAAATGATTAGAAGTTTACAACAATTTTCAAAGTAACTTCTTTTGTGGTCAACAGAAGAGCAAAACTTGTTGGTGTCAAGTAAAGGATGACAACTTAAATTTTTGGATGAATTACCTCTTTAAAGGTACTGATTGATGAATTATTATTTAATTTCCAAAATTAGTTTTTTAATTTAAGTTTAAATCATGCACTAAAAACCACTACTGATATTTTAACTGTGCAAACAAGTAAAAATAACTCAAAATATACACTTCTGGTCACTTGAATCAATGAGTTGTTAACTGCAGGTTAGCTCTGAGTGGATCATTTGAATCAGCGAGTCATTAAGTAGAGACTTGCTTTGAATGGATCACGCGAATTAGTGAGTTGTTAACTATAATCTCACTCTAAATGGATCATTTGAATGAGTGAGTCATTACCTAGACATTTGCTCTGAATGAATCTATTGAATCTGTGAGTTATCTCACTCTGAATGGATCATTTGAATCAGAGAATCGTTAACTGCGCACATGCTCTGAATTAATCATTTGAATTAGTAAATGAATAACTGGATACTTGCTGTGAACGAATCTTTTGAATCACAGAGTCATTAAATGTAGACTCTTTCTGAATGGATCATTTGAATCAGTGAGTTGTTAACCGCAGACTAGTGCTCAGGGGTGTAGCTTTTAAAAGTGGGGGGACAGCTAAATGAGATCTAAAATTTAACGTTCATTTTATTATTAATCACCTGCTTCTACGTGGTCTGTCTCTAAAAGTGAGGGGGACGTACCCCCCCCATTCCCCCCAGTTGCTACGCCTTTGCCAGTGCTGATCGGATCATTTGAATTGGCGAGTCATTACCTAGAGATTTGCTCTGAATGGATCAATTGAATTAAAGAGTTGTAAGCTATACACTTGCTCTGAATAGATCATTTGAATCAGTGAGTTGTTAACTGTAATCTCAGTGTGAATGGATCATTTGAATCAGTGTGTTGTTATCTATAATCTCACTCTGAATTGATTATTTGTATCTGTGAGTTCCTAACTGCACACTCATTCTGAATGAATCAGTTGAATCAGTGAGTCTTTAATTGGAGACTTGCTGTTAACAGGTCATTTAAGTCAGCAAGTCATTAACTGTAAACTCTCTGAATTGATCATTTGAATCAACGACTCAGTGAGAGTGAAGAGTATAGTAAAAGTATGTATTTAAAAATTTATATAAGTACAACAATATAGTAAAATACTTAGCTACTGTTTAGCACTGCTGAAAGTATTTGCTTCTAGATAAATCTAGCTTAATCTAAATGACATTATATATATTTACTTAAAATGTGATACTTTGATACTTTTTCAAGTTATGCTTTCCCAATAATCAACGAATGCAGTAAACAATTGGCCAATTTTGTATATTATTAGTAAATATTGCCTCATATTTTTACATTAAGCATATTGCAGGAAAAATAACACCCTGCCTAGAGTATCAACAATCAGATCTGTGGCTGTTTGTGAATTTCAGATGAGGTAATGAGTGTTTACTCTGTCTGAGCTGCTATCTGCTTATCTTAATGGCATAAAGCAAGCAGCTCTGGTTGTGTTTATTGTTGCTTTGATACTCCAGCGAGGTTTCAGGAGATATTGAACATCTGCTGCGCGGCTCAGATGAAACCAGCATTGCATTTTTATATGCTAAAAGCAGAAAACAAAAAACATACGGTGAGGAAAAGACACTGTCCTACGCACATGCACACCGCTTTAGTGTTACTGTGGAAACTCACAGAGATATTCAGTGGGGATAATAAAGAAACAGCTTGACCGAAAATAAAAAAAATGACGTCTTTGTTACAGTAATTCACCCTTGTGTTGTGCCAAACCTATAGAACTTCCAAGTTTTTTTGTCCCCATTGTAAATGAGTGCACTTTAAAATGGCATTGGATAGTTATTTGTGTAGACAAAACTCAAAATATCATCCTTTTATATCTGCTTTAAATATTTTTTTGTTGCTTGTTCAAACTACTTATTTAAAACAAGCTGAAACAACACAATTTTTGGGATTTTGTTGGGACAGCTTAATTGTTTTATGTTTAATCCACTTAAATTTGTAAAGAAATAATGATAACTTAATTATTTCATGTTGTCTCAACACAAATTAATTGTGTGGAACCCAGAATTTATTACAGTGAATGGCAATATAACAATTTTACATTCACATTTTAAGCTATTGATTTAAAATATAAATATGAAAGTTGTCCACTTAATTGACACTGTTAAATTATTAACACTTAATTGACACTGTTAAATAGTATTTTAGTCAATGTTGAAAATGTATTATGCTTTGTAAAGCTAGATATAAATGAAAATGTATTCAGGATATATTAAAATAAATGTATTTTTCAATATTTTTTACTTATTTATAATTTTAATACATTATGTACAATATATTTGTTTAATTATAAGTATATATTTTATTATATATTTCAATGTTTAAAATGTATTATGCTTTGTAAAGCTAGATATAAATGAAAATGTGTTTAGGATATGCTAAAATTAATTGATTTAAATATTTTGTACTTATTTATCATTTTTATACATTATATACAATATATTTGTTTAATTATAAGTATATAATTTATTAAGTATAATAAATAGTTATTTAATGCAATTGTCAGTTATTATTTTCATTACATAATTGGCCATTCACTAATCATTTATTATTATTAACTATTACACGTTAAGTACTTAGTATTAAGAACTTTTTTTTCACCTTTTATGTCTGTTTACTGAATATAGTGGGTCTAAAATAAATACTGTATGGATATACACTTACTTTTTTTACATTTTGCTTCATAAAATAGGATGAAGTTAAATACTTTATTTTAACAATTATTATTTAATTACCTTTACTTATCGGTACCTATTATGACATTCAATATAATTTTTTCAAACTAATTTTTTAAACAAAAAAACTGAGCTGTTCCCTGCAGCAATCTTCTTTTTATTCTGCTCTGTGAAACAAGATAATTGATGTGAAAATGCACTTTCAAATATTCTGGCACCGGTTGTGCTTTGAATTACTTTTTTTTTTTTAGATAAAATCTGTCTCTTCCCCGCATTTAATCCCGAAAGGTTTCAGTATCATCCACGAAAAAATGAAAACAAAGCAGTGTGTCCACAGATGGAGCAGTCCCTCAGAAACAGAAGTGCATATGGCTCTGGTGTCCAAATCTACCAGCAGTGCCTCTCCTGGCAGTACATCATATAGAGCTTCACAAAAGAGTGTGAAGGACTTTCTTGTCCCAAAGCTACGCTACAGTGTGTTTATCGGTTCCCTCCTGATAGTTGCGCGTCTGTGAAAATGTAGGGGAAAAAAACAAAAACAGGACACACTCCCATTGGCTCCGAGCAAACGAGAAATCACCAAAATTCAGCTCGCACTCCACTGAAGTCATTGTGCCTCTCTGAAGATCAATTAATATTTATATTCATATGCTCATCCACATAACCCCCCGCCGCCGGCTATTGAATAATAGAGTAGCTACGTAGCTAATTGTTTGTGACTGTGTTCTGTTGCTTGTTAATTTTTTATTAGAGAAAGCTTTGTAAACTAATGTGAGTTTGGAGGAAAACAATGCCAGATTTTGAGAAGATGCCACGTTGTCCGCTGAGACGAACGACTTGTGTGTGAACAAGTTCCTCTCTGTTCTTCTGCTTTCAGAAGGGACTTTTTTTGACAGAACTGGGTAGAGAAGGTTTGTAATATCTGGAGAGAGGTATCTGTTAGCGTTCACATTCATCTCAATGGCAGTTTCTGCAAGAGTCCCAGCAGAATAACAGGGAATATACAGTAGGAAAAAAGATAAATGTATGTTGCTTGCAAAGAATATATCAGTGGAGAACAATGCCTTAGTTGTCCATATAAATATCCAGTTTTGGCATTTTGAAGAAGTTGAAGTGATAATCAGACATGCTCATGTTGAAGTGATAATCAGACAAACCTGCACTGTAAAAAAATTCGTGCTGCCTTAAATTTTTTTGTTGAATCAAATTAACTTTTTATAGTCATCTCAACTTCAATTAATCTAATAGACTAAAAATATTAAGTAAAACTTTGTATAATTTCAAAATTTTTATTGAAATCTGATTAGCAACATAACATTATTTGTTGTCTTGACTTTTTGTCATTATTTTACAGTGTGTTGAAACCTGTTGAAAGATCTGATTGAGACATTTAGTTAATTAATTTAATTGGAGGAAGCTAAAATTCAGATGTGCAAATGGACATTTAGTTTTCGGAATATGCTGTAAGTGGTTGACCAATCACAATAGACTGGGCGATCTGACCAATCAGAGCAGAACCTCAGAAAGGAGGGGACTGAGGAGGAGACTGGATCCTTGAATGAACCATTTCAGACACTGAGGCGTTGTTTACATGTTACAATTATTCCTGTTGTCTAATACTCAATACTTTTTGACTCAAGAAAACTGAACTTTTTAAAAATATTAAAAACCCAATTTTAAATCAGAAATGCTGATATCCATTTCAGTTTAGATGGACTGAAGCATAAACTTTTGAAAACAGAAGCATGTCTATCTACAGTCATTCTCTGAATGGTCTACTGGCCAGTTTTAAATTGTTCCGATTTGTCAAAACCCTCTCATTGACCACCACGCATTTGGTAGATTGCAAGGATGGATGTCAGCAAAATATGCATATGCTTATTAAGTCCCAATTCCAATTTTATTTTTGTACCCCTACCCTTTCCTCTTCCCCTTGGCCCTTAAAACAGTGTGATGGGTGCACACATCATCATATGCCATCACGATCGCTTGCTTCATATGAGATTGACAATGGCAACTGCTGTAGTTATTTTAGTTGAGTTATATTTTGGTATTTATCTTCAGGAAATCACAGAAATCACAGATAACATGTTATCATAACGATATAATGTGGCAATAAGATCGTAACTATACTGTGCATTTACAGCGGGGCCATATTCATCTATGTAAACACACGAAAACAACATTAACATTACGTATAGCAGACACTGTAAAAAGCTCATTCTCAACCACTAGACTTTTCTGACAGGGTGTTTGAGTGTCATCGAGTGACAGAACGTTGTGGGACTACTATACAGGTTATAAGGGATTATAGATAGCAAAATTGAGCGGTTTTTATTTTAGCGTTTCTTTTAAAAAGCATGACAGTAAAACACAAATGTGGTTATCAATGTAATAAAGCATATGCTTGTTTGTTGTAAAAACTCGTTTTAATAGTTAGTAAAAAAATACTAATTTGTGCATCTCCTTATTTCCGTGTGCAGCCATTCTGGGAAATTTTTGTACTACTTGGTTTCGAGTTTGGTCCTGAAAAATCTCCATTTTAAGGGCTATCTAGCCCTTCCCCTTAGCCCTACGCCTTCAAGCTAAAGAGAATTGGGACAGGGTAAGGGCTAAGGGGTATAATTGGGATTGAGCCTAAGTGTGAACGGTCATATCCCATGTTTTAGGCTGTATTTTGCATACAGAGATTGTTTTTTTTTTTTACTCTATAACAAGCCAGTCTGGGCGAATAGCATTTTCATCCTAAAATACCCTTTTGTAAACACACTAATTTAAACAATACCTGAGAAAGAGGTGATGCTGTGTTATACAGTAGTAAACATTGAACTGAATCAAACAACAAGACAGGAATCGGTGTTGTTTAATACTTTTTGGACAACTTTTGTTAGAGGTTTTGATCCATTTCAAATGTTACTACATTAGTAAGAACTGTGTTTTACAAAATAACAAACAAAACACCTTTATTTTGTTGAGAATATCCAGATTAAAACATTATAAAGCTGTAGAAACATTAATTAATATTCACAACTTGAAAGTCTGACACTATATCATGATTATGTATCAATTTGGTCACTAAATCTGGCTTATATTCTCTGAAATGGACATATGAGTTAGAGTTGGAGTGGGGGAAATATCCCTTACTTGATGCTCTCAACCTGACTGCACTATTTCCAAAACACTGCAGGACTAAATGCAAAGTGAAAAGTAAATATAAAAAAAATGTCCCTCGGTTATTGGTCTTTCACTTTCTTGCTTGGATAGAGATCTTATGAAAGATAAAATCAGCTCACAAAACAGAGTCTGTTCTAGTAAATGCAAATTTAGATGATAAAATCTGCCTAAATTGTTTTTTTCTCTGAAAATGCCATGCAATTTGTATTCTCGTGTATTTGCTAGTCTTAAAGTGAAAAACAGCCATGCAGGGCTTGATTTGGAGAAGGTGTTGGGCTGAATTAAGATGTGTTGAAATGAGGAGAGAGGGAAGGTTACATTTAGATAACATGAACTAACGTCATTAGCACTGCAGATGGTACAGTCTGTTCTCTGCTCATCCCCATAGTTACCATCAATACCCCTTACCTAAATTCAGCAAGAACAAACATCTTCATACATGTCCAACAACAGATTACGGCCACTGCTGCGTTCTGCTCACAATTCACCACTCACTAAACAGCATAATGTTAATCCTTATTTACTGTTGTAAATAACGTATTACTATTTCTTTTGCGTTTAATGAATAATAAATACATTATAACAAAAAACATCAGGGCAAACAATTTTTTTTAAAAATTTATTGCAGTAATACAAAGTTCTACATTACTATTATTATTATTATTATTATTATTATTATTATTAGTAGTAGTAGTAGTAGTAATAATAATAATAACAATATGAATATGAATACAAATAATAATAATACTCATAGTAATATTGTTGTCATTATTATTATTTTTATTATTATTAAAAATATTTTATTATGAACATTTAAAATACAATAATGTTAATTATTAATATTTAGAGTCTAAGAAAAGTATATATTGACACAAATATGTTTTATAACGATTTGTGTTAATTAATAAAAAAAAGCCCATAATAAAATATAAAAGACAATGTTTAAATATTATTTTATGCTTTATATTATAACTTTCATACATTTTTTGGTGTAAAAACATCCTAAAAACAACAGTCTATGGAGAGTAATAGCCATAAATTGGTCGTTTTACTCTCATCCAAGTTTCATCCTCCATTTTCCAAACATGGATCAGGTGAGCGGCACTGATTGCTCATTTAAATGAGAGATCAACAGCTGCAAATAGCTTTTATATCCCTTCTTTCTGTGTCCATTTATGTCTAATTCACTCTCTCTCCCACTTTCATTGCGGTGCAACTAAAGAGCTCTTTTATTACTCCTCCATGCCAGTTTGCCTTTGTAATGTGAGAATGATGGAGAAAGTCTTATTCGCTCCGCACATTAACACACATTGTCTTTAAGCAACTCAGATGGACCTGTGTGTAAATCGAGAGCCCGAGGGAAGACTTTTACCTGCAGTGTGATCGAATTGAAGCTCTGCCCGAGGCGGATCAGTCTTTAAAGCAAAGCATCAGGTGTAATACTAGGACATACTCTGGGTGGATTTCAGAAATCAGAGTATTTTTGCCTTTCAAGTGGTCTTGTAGTCACTGCAAAACCAGACATTCACAGAGGGTTGTTTATAATTAAAAAGGGTCTCTTTCTTTCTGTCTGTTTCTGTGAAAGGCAGATAGCTAGTGCTGCTGGGGCAAAAGGGGGCTGAATTATGGCTTTCATTAAATCCAGCCCCTTTGTTCTCCTCCTAAATGTATTTCTCACCTAAGAGAGATGACGTGTCCGGACTAAAATTAGGTGACTAAATTTGGCTTCTGATTCAGAGAGATGGAGTTGAGATTTACAAGAAAAGGGAGTAAATAATAAAGACACACTGATTAATTTAAACTTGGGGATGGCAGACATCTTTCAAAACTCTTACTGGAAATACAGGTTAATTCACACAAAAAAAGAGATCATTGGTGCATCTGTATTGGCTGAGGGGTTTGCTTTTATGGATGCATTTCTTAGGTATCAAAGATTGTAATTGAATATTTTTACACAGGTAATGTGGAATACTTGATTCTGAATGTTCAGTCTCCAAAATTTAGCATACATTTCTCAATATTTGCTGTCATCTATTTTTGTGCTATACATATCAGACCAGAGCATTTAGTCTGCACCATTCATATCTTTCAGATTGCAGACACATTTTCTGTCGGTTCAATTTAATTAATCTTTATTTGTATAGCGCTTTTACAATGTAGATTGTGCCAAAGCAGCTTCACATAGAAGATTATAGTGACGCAACGTTTTCACAACTCTGATGTAATAACATTGTTAAAAGGATCCTCATTCACATATAGTAAATCCACAAATGATTAAAAATGCTGTATTCTACATGTCAGGCCAGTTGGTGGCGATGTCATTTTGTAAAGAAACACAATGCGCATGTGCACGTGCCCAATGTTGTTGTTTTGGTTGTGAGGTACTCAAACATGCATACAGACAACCCAGGCTCATTCTGAAAGTGTACCTCTATATACATTTCTGGAGACCTCCAAATACGTCCCAGGAGCTACTTTTTTTGCAGTTTTTGTTTCCGCAAATCCACCAGAGGCCGCTGTGTGTTCTTTTTATCTCAAATTTCTCTCGCAAGTGCCATTTGTGCCTGCTATTCTTGCGTAAATCCACCAGTGGCTGCTGTCAACTGACAGTTTGACTGAATGACTGGCCGATCGACTGACCCACCCTTCTCCTTCCCTAAACCCAACCGATAGTATTTTAAAAAGCAGACATTGATCTGCTCACCCAATTCCCTAAACCCAACCGACAAATTTAAAAAGCAAGCCAGAAAAAGAAAAGGCTTCGCCTGATTTTTACCACATTTTACCACATTCTCTCCCTGTTATTTACTTGTTTATTTTATTTTTTGGATTCTGTTTTTGTCTTACCTGCTTTCTACAACCGTTCTTCACCAGACTCGAATCACGTCGCCGTGGTCATCTCCTCTCTGAGTCTCAAGTCCACCCACCTAATTCACAATCTCCAGAAACGAATATATTGCAACGTTTTCAGAATGAGCCTATGTTGCATACAGACTGTAATATAAATGTGCATGACGTCACAAATTTCATAAAATTTATTTTTTGCAGTTTACACCAAGACGATAACATTATCGCTTTTATCGCACTTTGAAATGTTTTCAAAATGTAGCATTTTTAGGCCCACAAAAAAGTTTTTTCATGTAAATACATTAAAAAGTTTTCAGTTTTTAGTCGAAAATGCTTTGTTGTAGATAAGTGTTGTCACTGGTGCATAAACGTCTGCAAAGTTATGGATATCAGCGTTATTGTTGATGAAAGAGCCATTAACACAATGTTTTTAAGGCAAACAAGTAAACGTCATATAAATTTTGCCTGTTTGTTTACATGACGACTGCATTTTGGGGACTGAAAGTGTATAAATATTGGTAGTTGTTGCTCGTTCAAAGTGTTTTAGCCACGTTCACTCTGGACTTTTCTCCCCATAGACTACCTACAGATCGGAAACACAATCGACGTTTCGCAGTTTGCTGCTTTGGATGGTGAACTCTGACCTGTGAAACCGCATTAAGTTATTGCGTAAGACCAAAACATTACCTCTCTGGACAGAAATTTAAAAAATGGACCAATCACTTGCTTTTTTATTGTCTAATTATCTTCTTTGATGCCGCCCATTTTTGCAGCACTGTATGACAGAATTTTGCATGCTCAAAATCTAGTGTGACCACGGCTTTACTTTGCATTACAGTCAACAAGACACATCATACACAGGGCAGTTTCTAAATAAACATAAGTGCAGATTTGCCAGAAGTAACAGTGTCAAATACTGGCCTGGCATACATAATACAGCATTTTTGGCATTTTTTTGAACGCAGATCATTTTGAAAATCCTATTGTGTAAATATAAAATTTGTTTAAAAAGGGAAAAACATGTTTGTTTTTGGCTACATATTTGCCATGTAATCAGCCTAAATCTATTCCAATCATTTAAATGCAGCACAAATGATATATGAAATAAATATCAGATGAAAACCGGGAAGTTTACAATAAGTAGTGAAAGTTGCAATATGCAACATCAGCAATATGATTACTGATGTGAAAATACTTTTTAATTTAACATTTTATAAAATGCATTAATTTCCTGTGTTGTTTATCTACATGTATTATTTTAAACATTTGATTGTTTCTATTATTATTATTATTATTATTATTATTATTATTATTATTATTATTATTATTATTAT
>CAIGQZ010000320.1:7348841-7384308 GCA_903798205.1 Danio tinwini | reverse complement strand
AAACAAACAAACAAACAAACAAACAAACAAACAAACAAACAAACAAACTCCTATCAGGAAAACAAATAGGAAAAATACTTAGGTAGGATTAATATATTCAAATGCCTTTCCGGATGTTCATTTCTTTAGTCTTGTCTCGTCTCATTTTCATCTGATTTTTCCGGGGCCGGGTCGCGGAGGCAGCTTTCTTAGGAGAGAACCCAAGACTTTCCTCTCTCCAGACACTTCCCCCAGCTCCTCCGGCTGACTTCTCTCGATGTGGAGGAGCAGCGACTCTACTTCGAGCTCCTCCCGGGTGACAAAGCTCCTCACCCTATCTATAATTGAGCCTTGCCACCCTGCGAAGGAAACTCATTTCGCCCGCTGTATCCGAGATCTTGTCCTTTAGGTCATGACCCAAAGCTCATGACCATAGGTGAGAGTAGGAACGTAGATTGACAGGTAAATCAAGAGCTTTGCCTTTCGGCTTAGCTCCTTCTTTACCACAATAGACTGGTACATCGACCGAATTATGCCTGCCGCTGCACCAATCCGCCTGTCAATCTCACGTTTCATCCTTCCCTCACGCGCAAATAAAACCTCAAGATGAACTTGAACTCCTCTACCTGGGGTAAGGACTTTCCTCCAACCTGGAGATGGCAAACCACCATTTTCCAGTGGAGCACCATGGCCTCGGACTTGAGTCGCTGATTCTCATCCCAGCCGCGTCACACTCGGCAGCAAACCGCCCCAGTGCATGCTGAAGGTCCATATGAAGCAAATAGAACAACATCGTCTGTGAATAACAAAGATTTCTTTAGTTATAAGTTTCACTGAATTCATTAAACACCTGATGAATGCAGTTGAATATGATGCAATGTTAAATCTCAGTAGGAGGAGAGAGAGAGAGAGAGAGAGAGAGAGAGAGAGAGAAAGTAAGTGAATGGCTCAGTGTGAGGGTTGTGTGGGTGGAGGACAAGATCTATTTTTGTTCATTTATTTTTTTTTTAGCCGAAACACATGACTATAAAGCATTACAGCTGGACTCTGAGGAGAACACGTGTGGACATATTATACAGTGCTTTTCCAGGCTTGAGTAACTATAGAAACTATTAGACTTCCACATAATCCTTGTCAGACAAAAAAACGGCCTAATCTAGTCGAAAATATTTCTCTCTCTCTTTTTTTTTGGTCTGGTGCTAGTTGACTTGGCTGGACAGATAAATTGGAAACCATCATATATTTATAATGGATTTAAAATGTAAAAGATTGTAGCATTCCAGGTCCATTCACAGCCATATAATAGTTGTTAGACATATACCAGTAATTACTTAATATTTAACTCATTGTTTACAAAGAATATCTAAGTTAAATAACCCTACATCTTTTCTTTTTTACATGAAAACAACATCAAAACAACATATTTCTCTGAAAAAAAAATCTAAATAAATAAATCAACTGTACTTCCACTATACAAACCCTTATAATGTGTGTTTAAGAACTTTCAAGATTCAGTGGTTTGTTAATAGTTGAACATATTTATTTATTTATTTATTTATTTATTTATTATTTTGAACAATTTAGGATCATAATTTTATTTTTAAAATTCTGAATGATAATCAGATGGTTTGAAAGTATTTAAAAAGTTGTTCCCTTAATAAAAACTTTAAAGATTTGTATGTATTTTATCTAAACAAAACTGTAGTTGTCAGAAATACAAATAAATAAATAAATAAATGGTTTAACCATGAAAATTTTGCTTGATTAGACCCATAATGTACAAATTGTTAATGTAAATAAAATCATGTTTTCATGTTTATCTTTTTACAGGTTTACTATTTCTTCCTAATGTTGCTTATTCACACAAAAATTATGCTCAAATTTGACCCAAAACATAAAAACACATGCCCAGAATTCAAACATAATATTAGGCCTTGTTTTTTATCTGATTTCCAGTGATTTCAGTGAATAATTCATGCATTCACTCAAACTCAAAACATTCTCCAGCCGCTCTACTGCTTCTCATAGGTCTCCTTGTGTTTATATACGCTATAGAGCCTTCACAAGGTCAGGCATGAATCCACATAAAAACATGCTAACATGTCCTTCGAGGACGATTGGTAAAAATAGATAGATCACCCAGGGCTTCGAAGCCACACGACACCTGAAGGTGACACAAAGACCTGAGAAAGTGACATTGCTACAATCACTAATGATTTATTATTTGTACCTGCAGAACAGTGGCTGATGTATTATGGGCAGGATATTATTACCAATCGCTCATGTGGGATGGAAAAAAGATGGAAATGGTTGCTCAAGTAGGCAACACTTCTGGCCAAACAGAATCTAAAAAGAGTTTCTAATAAATGGAAATCCACAATTCCTGGAATGATTATACGAGTATCTTCGTTTTGATGCGATTAAGCCTGTTAATCCAACCCAAGAGTGCTGGAAGAGGACAGAGTTTAAAGGCGCGCGCAAACACAAAGCAGCTGTTTTGGCCCCATTCTGCCGTTCATGAGAACTCTGATTAGTTTTATTTATTTATTTTAAAAAATACATATTTCTTTTATAGATGCAGCTTGAGTCGTCGACTCAGGGCTTATTTTTGCGCTCCTGCTTTCTTGTAGAAAAGTGCATGGTGAAATAAGGGTATTTATGAGATTAAGCAGAAACAGTCTGAAAGTTTTGCAGGTGAATAGGGTAAAAAAAAAAACGAATTGCTATTACCATACTGCTTCAGTTTATCTTAGTCTAAAGATTTTTTATAATGCAAGTATTCTAAAATGTTATGTTTAAATATGCAAATGAGACATTATTTAACCCTTTAACTTTTCTTTTTATCAATTTCTTTGGTTAATGTCTATTCCTGATATCCTTCTAAGCTAATTTAGAGTTTTTTTTGTTTTGTTCTGTTTTAATAATAACCTATAGTAAAAGGTAACACTTTAGAATATCCATGCATTAGTTAATGTTAATGCATTTACTAACATTAACTAAGTATGAATAATGTTGTAAAGAATTTATTAATCATTGTAAAACATTAGGCGGCACGGTGGCTCAGTGGTTAGCATTGTCGCCTCACAGCAAGAAGGTTGCTGGTTTGAGCCTCGGCTGGTTCAGCTAGCATTTCTGTGTGGAGTCTGCATGTTCTCCCTGTGTTGGTGTGGGTTTCCTCCAGGTGCTCCGGTTTCTCCCACAGTCCAAAGACATGCGCTATAGGTGAATTGAATAAACTGAATTGTCTGTAGTGTATGTGTGTGAATGAGTGTGTATGGATGTTTCCCAGTACTGGGTTGCAGCTGGAAGGGCATCCGCTGTGTAAAAGATATGCTGGATAAGTTGGCGACCCCTGATGAATAAAGGAACTAAGCCAAAGGAAAATGAATGAATGAATGTTCAACATTAGCTGCGTTATTAAAATCCAAAGTTGCACTTGTTAACATTAGTTAATGCAAAGTGAGTTATCGTGAACTAACATGAACTAACCTTATTTAACTTATAAATAACATTAACTAATGGTAACAAAGCATACAGGAATAAATGTATTACTAATTATTTGTAAATACATTAACTAATAGATCATTATTTAAAATTAAATATGTGAAGTTCTTGTTTTTTATAGAGTCAAGGGTTAAATACATTTTAGTGGAATAAAATTTATTTAGGCCAATTAAGTATGGACATAATGCTCAGTAGAAACCTTTAGAGTATACAGTAGATATGAACAAAGCTGTGATGTTTGGTGTATGTACTGTAAGTGATGCTGAAGTGGAGATTTCTGGCTCAGTGCAGGGGAAAAGTAGAATTAGACAAAAATAAATAAAAAAATTTAAAGGGCGTACTTATGGCATTTTCTGATTTTGCTAATTGGGTGTAAAATAACAGCAAAAGCAAGTCTGTGGACACATTTTGAGCATTAATTGGGTGGATAATATGGTGAATGTCGATTTTCACTGTCAGCCTGTCTTTGAGTGAGTATTTGTAGATATTGCTGTTAGCATACCGATGCATCTGTGCCGGTGAAGTGTAATTTGGATTCGAGAGAAATTCCCTAAAATGACTCTTAGTTTTCATTAGAAGCTGATTGCATTGGGAGAGACTCATTAAGGGCTTATTAGAGTAAAGCTGGATGAGAGTCAAGAAGTGTAATGACATTATGACCTGTCAGGCTTTTTTCTTTAGCTTTGTTTTGAATTGTAGAAATAAACACACAAATTGGCTTTGACCTGTCAAAATGAACTCACAGAAGCGTAAATAAAAAGTGTGTTTTGATATTTATTTTAACGTTACTTTACATATTTGCAAGTTAATATTAGGACAGGTATGTATGTGTATATACAGTTGAAGACCAAATGCTAAACCCCTCCTGTGAAATTGTAATTATTTTTCCTCTTATATATATTTGCTTTGTTCTGTTTTAATAATAACCTATAGAAAAAGGCTAGTAACACTTTAGAATATTGATGCATTAGTTAATGTTAATGCATTTACTGACATTAAGTATGAATGGTGTTGTAAAGCATTTATTAATTATTGTTCAACATTAGATGGTACAGTGGCTCAGTGGTTAGCACTGTCGCCTCACAGCAAGAAGGTCGCTAGTTCGCTGGTTCAAATTGTACAAATAAACACACAAATTGAACTCACAGAAGCGTAAATAAAAAGTATGTTTTGATATTTATTTTAACGTTACTTTACATATATGCTCTTACTGTATATATATATATTATATTTTCTTCTGGAGAAAATCTTATTTCTTTTAGTATGACTGAAAAAATGTCAATACTATTAGCATTTTATTTTTCAGTTGGCTACAGATAAAACCACTGTTTTCCAATGACTTGCCTAGTTAACCTAGTTAAGCCTTTAAATTGAACTTTAAGCAGAATATTAGTATCTAAATAACTAGTAAAATATTATGTACTGTCATCATGGCATAGACAAAAGAAATGAGTTATTACAACTATTATGTTTTAAAACGTGTTGGAAAAAATATATTCTCTCCGTTAAACAGCAACAAATATTTTTAAAAGAATTAAAAATCACAGGTGGGCTAATATTTTTGTATATTAATATAACTGTACATAAAAAAATGTTTACATTTATTTAAATATTTTACATTGTTTTATATGTTCATACATACTGCAATACAGCTTCTGGAAAATAATTTACAAATGAATTACATATTTTTTTTTTCTTTGAATAGACAATTTTAAAACAAACTAGCCAGCATGTTGCTTGAATAAACTATTTTCAAAGCTGTTTCACAAGCCCCTCATTGTTGTTTATGTCTAATCATATCTAGATGTAATGAAATATCTTTCATTTTATTGGGCTGTAAATAGCCCAGCAGAATCCAGATCATCTCATGCATCTCTCCAGAAGTGCATGTTAGTTTATTTATTTATTTCTATGTGTGTGTATGAGTGTGTGCATTGTCTACTTCCCTCATCTTGAGACGTGGGGTGACAGGTGATACTTAGATGCTTCACATGGCTTCATTTGCGCTGATGGCGGATTGCAATCAACAGGTCAGGCGAATAATTAACGAGGAAAGAGGATGAAGGGCATGAAATGATTATAAGCATTGTAGAGAATGCAGGTTTGCGCTTTTGAAGGAATATCCTCATCAGCTTCATCACCTTTGTCCATCTTAACCATTGGTGTTTGTATGAATGATGACGCTTCCTCTTAGCTAATCAGGGGTATGTATGAAAATCCCGCTTTCCTGAGCAGTTTAATCAGGCCTAATCAGCATTAAAAACCCACTCGTCTTCTGCTGGTGTACTGATTCACACATGAAAGAAAACGGATCAGAACAGCGGCTCAGAAAAAGGCAAATCATATCAAATCATTTCAGAAAGGCTTGAATAAACTCCACCACAAATACATGAAATAAACCTTCTTGGTATTTTTGACTAATGAGCTGTATTTCAGCTTCATCTGTGTCTGTCTCTGTCACTGTGCTGTTTATCTGACATAACGCATGATGAGAAGCAGACGCTCATGTGGGAACGCTGGGCAGGGAGAAGCAGCTCATTTGCATTTAAAGCCACAGGCTACAAAAACTGCTAAAATGTACTTAGACACCAATATGAGTATATTCTGGAGGTCATGATAAATTATCTGATAGAAATTTTGAGCTGAATCTTTCTGGAGACACCAAAGGCTTATCTTACATTTTGAAAAAGCTGTAAAATAGGTGCTCTTTAAGTTTAATAAAGATTAGGTTTATGCACTTCTACATGATTGTTATCCAACTGTTATTCCCTTTTGATTTTGGGAGTAATATACAGTTATGGTTGGGTTTAGAGGTAGGCAATAGGTATGGAAGTTAAGGAGCATTATTTATACTATTTATTACATTTCCCATTTTTTGTATTTTATTAACGTCTACCCTTACCCCAAATCTAAACCCAACCATCACAGTAATGTTAAAACAGATCTGCATCTGGAGTTTTCTATTAGTATAACTGATTAACCATGTGGATGGATGATAACAGCCTTCTGAACCTACCAGTAAGTGCAGAAGGCCCCTACTGGTCCATATCTGTCAGCTGATAACCACTGATAACGGCCATTTTAATCAAAAGATAACATTCAAAGCAGGTGCACCAATCCAGGATTGCATCGTACTTGGCAAAATACTGATGTGCATTTTAAAAATATGCTAAATAGATTTTGTAACTGTGGCACATATATAAATATATATATCTCATAATGTATTTTCAGGGTCAAGAAAATAAATATTCAACCTTACAATAGAATGTGGATGGAGATATAAAATATACATTATTGAAAAAATAATGACTTGGAAGAATTGCATTCTACAATAGTTTAGAGGAACATATATTATGTACAGCTATACAAATATAGCAAATTTTATTGTGTCTGTTCCAATGGAAATCATTTTTAAGTGTGTATTTTCTATGTTAAAAATGCTTTTAAATCTATATTTTCAAACTGCATACTTACAAAAATATATATAAAATAGCCAAAATGATGTATTAAGTATATTTTTATCAAATACATATTCTTGTAAATACATTTTTGTTTATTTTGAAATGTACTTTTTTACTGGTTCAATATTTTGGAGGCTGATTCTCCAGCGATGTTTCTTCTCAAAAAAGAACCTTCTTGGAAAACAAGCCATTTTTATCCATTTTTAGCTCTCTGAGTGATTTGCCGCCATTCGAGCGAGAACAGCAGGGGTGTCCTTTATGCCAATGGCTGGTGTATCATTGACCCGTGAATTGTATTTGCTGATAGGTCACCATCTGTCACCCTGGACCAGATGAGCGAGCTTTGGGATGGAAAATGTTATCACTGAAATGGCAACATGTGGATTGAGGGAAGTTTGGAGAGCTGTAGGACAACTGGTTCCCTGGAGATTAAAAAGGGCTCCATTAAACGGCTCATTTTCTCTCCCTGTGCTGAATTCTGCCAAACTAGTCTCACCAAGCACTGACTGGCATCTGCGTTAATGAGAAAAGGAGATCCGCAAAGTCAATAGTTTTAATCAGGTGAAGTTATTTTGAGAACGATGAGACTGAGAAGCAGAGGAATGTTAAAAAGCATTTATGATTAATAGTTTAAGGATGTGATGAGCTATTGTGTCTGAAGAAGTGTTGCGCATTCAATATTTATGATTATATGGATTTCTGTACTTGATGGTTATTGATGATTATTGAAACAAAATGCTAAAGAAAACAAAGCCTTATTGAATTTCTGAATGAATGTAACGTGTTCAGTAGGTTTAATATAAATTGATAAGAAAAAAATAATGTGTTATATACGCAGCCATATTAGGATCTTCTGAAAAATTCTACCTTATTAGTAATCAAATAAGAAAGTTAATTATTGGCTGATAAATTATCCATTATTTCCACTGTTCCAGATCCTCTTAAGATATTTGGTGTTGTATGGATATTTGTGAACTTCGTGCATGATTGTTTCACAGCGTAGTTTTCTGTATGCAAACCTTTAAAAAATATGCAAAGAAAAAAAATGATTTTATTACAACATTGCTTTGTAAACATAAACTAAGGCCCCAATCAAACAGAACACATGTTTGAGAGCTACCTTTTAAAAACAATTTTTTTGTATTCACAGTGCTGTATATGCACCGAGTACCTTGCAATTTTGCAGAAGCTCTCTGAGCACAACATTGCAAACAAAACAGCCAATTCAGTTGTAGCAACATCAAAAAATGTAGTCAAAAAGGCAATAGGCACCTAAAAAGCACATTTCTGTGTGATCTGGTCCTAAGTGGTGTGGCAATAGGCATCTGAAAAGCACATTCTGTGTGACCTGGTCCTAAGTGGTGCTAATAGGTTAACACTCTATTGCACTTAAAAATAACAAATCGCCTGCACTACTTCAGCAAATGTCAAATAAAATTGTAAATTACTACAAAAAAAACTTACAGTTTTTGATGCTGTACCAGATGAGCTTCTGAGCAAGTTTACAGAGAAAGGCATCTATGTTTTTAATTTACGCAGTTTAAAGATTTGTAGATTTTGTGAGGGGCCATGTTGGCTACAATTTTTATATAGTAATTGAGAAATATTATAACTGTTATAAAATATTTACTATAGAAACAACTTTTAAAAAACATAAATAAATGACGTCCTGTTTTTTTTTTTAAGCTTAAGTGTCCAAATATAATTTTTTGGCTTTGTGAAGTAATAGGTGACTTAATTATTGAATTGTATAGCAGTTGTTTTATGCATATGTAGTTAATCATTTAATAAAATAAATTCAGGTTCTGGTCATTAATATTCAGCAATCAAGAAATTATATTTTATATACTACATTTTATGATTCCTATTTATATACACACATTCTTGTAGTTTACTGTAAAAAAATAAGTAAAAAAATATGATCAGTGATTATAGCAAAATCTTACAGCTAGCTTTTTACTGTGAAATTTACTGGTAATTATTTACAGTATATATATATATATATATATGTGTGTGTGTGTGTGTGTGTGTGTGTGTGTGTGTTTCTGTAATTTCTGAAAACTGAGGTAGATGATGATAATATTTTATTTGTGTATGACATATTTGAAAAAAAGCTGCTCTTAAATATTCAGCCCAGCAACACAAGAGGCTTAACCTTCTGTCAGAGAAGAATTGGCCGTGCTTATTGAAAGATTCCTGCTTTCCGCAAGGCTTTTCATATCAATACAAATCGCAGTGTTTGTTTCCAGTCCTCTTCAGTGATGTCCTCTGAGATGGCAGATGGCATTTGGATTTCTAGCATCTTCAGAGAGCCAGAGCTTCTACAGTGACTGTACCTCGAACACAGAGACTGAAAGAGAGGTCAAGTGCTCTGGAGAAATGAACAGCTTCTCTGAAGGAGCCGGCTGTTGAGGGTCACAGTAAACATGACAGAGTGGCAGATCACTCAAAAATCTCTTCACTCTCAGTGAGTGATATTTAACCCTTCCGCAAATTTCTGAGCATTTTTTGTCTTTTTCATTTTAGATGTAATCGTTTTGAGCTGCAGGGTGGCTTAGTGGTTAGCACTGTCACCACACAGCAAGAAGGTCGCTGGTTCGAGTCCCTACTGGGCCAGTTGGCATTTCTGTGTGGAGTTTGCATGTTCTCCCCGTGTTGGTGTGGGTTTACTCCGGGTGCTCTGGTTTCCCCCACAGTCCAAAGACAAGCGCTATAAGTGATTTGAATAAACAAAATTGGCTGTAGTGTATGAATGTGTGTGAATGTGAGAGTGTATCGTGTTTCTCAGTACTGGGTTGTGGCTGAAAGGGCAACACTGCATAAAAGATATGCTGGAATAGTTGGCGGGCCATTCCGCTATGAGGACCAATAATAAGGCACTAAGCAGAAGGAAAATGAATGAACGAATTATCGTTTTGGCTGATTGTTTGTTAATGCAAGTAGAATAAATTTAGGGGGGAAAAATGAGTATTTGTAAGTAACTTGTAATATTTGGCATCATTTACTTATTCATGTTTTATACTTAGCATTAAAACTAGCTCTTTTCAAGACAAAACATCACTATTTAAACGGCAGTATTTAATTCCACTTCTGTTGAAGCAAAATGTCACATTCTTTGTTCACAAGCGTTTTAACAAACATTTTAAATATATTTAAAAATATTATTTTTTCAGGTTTGTCCTGTGGCATAATTGTGTTTGTATGAATAGAGTTTTTTATTTATATACTTTTAGAATTGTGTGTGTTTCCACAAATAAAACCAGTGCTTTTTTACTTTTTGGGGATATTTTTTAGTCCCCATGGGAAAAGCAAAGTGAATTATTTTGAAAATGTAAAAATTCAGATTGCCTGGTCTAAGTCCACATAAATATAGGTGTACAAGTGCATTCGTTTATTAAGTTTTTACATTTTAATGTGACAACAAATGCATCAAAATGAATAATGTTTTTGATAACTGACTTATGGAAAACATCAATTTTCTTACCCCTTCATTAAAACACAACAGTTATTTATTTATACAACAACAGGTCTCTTAAAACGAATGGATTTTTGTTAGTTCTCATCAGAGCAAATGCTGATAAAGACATTTGCCAGTGATAATGTTTAAAATCATTCAAATATTATACTTTTATGATTGTTTTGACAGACATATTTGCCTTGTGTGGACCTATATTACTTTTCAACTGATGTGAAAGGGGCTTAATGAGCAATAGCACTTTCAAATCAATAAAACTCAGTCTCTGTAATCATTAATCTGCTCCTAATTCATCCTTATCTGCTGATACAACACAAGCTACTGTAATAATTTGACCTCATGCCAAAGCAGAAACTTAATACGGCTATTATTGTCATTACTCAAGCTCTCTGTGGCCTTTGTCATGACATGGACACGGTTGTTTTGATTCTGTTTGGCTTTCTCTGAATCCTCCCTACTTCCAGAAAAGGGTGATAACCTTGAGCTGGAGTTTCAGGTGTCCTCCAGCAGCAGAATAAACAGAACCTCTAACTTGGGCTCGCGGAAAGAATTTATGTATCTGGCTGCAATACAAAGGGACCTGCGAGGATCAGGAAGATTTGTGGAGTAAGAGAGAAAGATCGAGAGAGAGACATTGTGCTCGTGCTTGTCCGATGATAAAGCACTGTGTCTAGTGTCTGTGTAAAATATAGTCACATATAATAGCAGATCTAAAATCAATACCAGTATTATTCTTTTCATAAATTCTTCTTATGTGCATGAATTCACCATTATTATTATTTTGGCTGTTTGGCTCAGCAAATAACAGCAGTCGGTTACAAACAGCTTGCTATAAATACAATATAGACAGAAACAAGGCACTCAAGCCAATCTCCAAAAATATGAGGGAAAATATTCAGAGAGGTTTGGCAAATTGTACCACTAATATTTTTATATTCGGTCTGCAGGGTTTTAGGAAATGGGAACATCGGGGAATGGTGCAAACATACCCACAAAATATGTAACATCACAAAAGTCACAAATTCTGCCAACTCGTGCTTACCAAGGCTGTTTTTATTAAAAATACAATATAATATGCATCCATCTGCAATGATTTGGGAATTATATAGATAAGATGGTGCAAATGTACTTGTAAAATATGTATTAAAAACTTAGGGTTTTGGTGAAGGTTAGGTGAAGGTAAGATCTAAAAAGTGTTTTTCAAAGAAATCTCACACTCACCAAGGCTACATTTATTTAAACAGTCAAATCAGTAATATTATGAATCTGTTTGCAACATTTTGGGCTTCATGCACATAAGGTGATGCAGATTTACTCAAAACAATAATAGGTGCATTTACAAATTATGTAATTTCAACTTTGGGGTTGGGTAAGACATAAAAATAAATATTTTAATGAATTTTCATGCTCACCAAGACCGTATTTATTTGATCAAAAACAGTAAAAACATGGATCTCGTTCTGCTTACAAACAATCTCTAGCGAGGTTTAACTGAAATGTGGATGCAGATAAAGATAAAGACAGAAAGAACAAGCCACAAAGACAAAAATACAACCCTGAAAATCACAGAAAACTCAAGAAAATCTGTTTAGTATCTCCATTATTGACCTTATTCTACGATGCGAAAGTGTGCTTGTTTTTGCGTTTGTTTTGAAAACTTCTAATTCATTTGCCTATGGGAGCAATGACTAGGAATAATAAATGGTCAAACTACTTGCTTTACAAACAAGTGTGCAAAGCAAAACAATATAATGAGGAAATATCAGTTTGCAACATCAAGCAGCACAACAAGCTGTTTTTAACGGCTAAAAATGAATGGAAGTGGACCGGAAGTATCAAGCCAAAGAGATTCAAATGGCTTCACCCACTCTTACCTGAAGAATAAGGTCAATAGTTCAGTACAGGGGTCAGAATTGTCTTTCTTTGCAGCAGATTTTTGTGTCCATTGGTGGAATTCCTAAATTAAGCTCATCACATATTTTGAAAAGCATAAAAAATACCACATATACACATAAAAAATATGTACAGTTGCAATCAGAATTATTTAACCCCCTGATTTATTAGCCCCCCTGTTTATTTTTTCCCCAATTTCTATTTAACGGAGAGAACATTTTTTCAACACATTTCTAAACATAATAGTTTTAATAACTCATCTCTAATAACTGATTTATTTTATCTTTGACATGATGACTAAATAATATTTGACTAGATATTTTTCAAGACACTTCTATACAGCTTAAAGTGATATTTAAAGGCTTAACTAGGTTAATTAGGTTAACTAGGCAGGTTAGGGTAATTAGGCAAGTTATTGTATAATGATGGTTTGTTCTGTAGACTATGGAAAAAATAAATAGCTTAAAGGGGTTCATAATTTTGACCTTAAATGGGTTTTAAAAATTAAAAACTGCTTTTATTCTAGCCAAAATAAAACAAATAAGACTTTTTCCAGAAGAAAAAAATATTATCAGACATACTGTGAAAATGTCTTTGTTCTGTTAAACATCATTTGGGAAATATTTAAAAAAGAAAAAAATATTCAAAGGGGGTTCAATAATTCTGATTGCAACTGTATAGACATGCACACAGCATAATTGTTTAGTAAGACATATCAACAACATTTTATTATAATTATTAGTTATCTTTGGGTTTGATCTTAAAATTGGTAGTTCAAGTGTCAATGAGGACTAAAAATACATAGACCAAAACAACCACACAAGCGTGAACATACTCTTAATGTTTTAGAAAAAATGTTGACAGAATCTTCTGCCAATGTTTGTATTTATGAGCTCTAGGACTAACGTACTTCAGTGGTTGTATACAACATTTCTCCTCAGCGATCCAGACAGAAAGTGTGTTCATGACCTTGAGGCGAACACTCCGAAATATAGTACATAACACAGCTTCAGGCAACTAAAGTTCAAGTCTCGACCTTTCGTGAAACTTTCCCCTCTCTCCTCTCTGTCACTTCTTGTGTCTCCTTGAACTTTCCTGTCAAAATGAAATAGAAAACTTCTTTAAAGATGTTCACAGTTGGTTTTAAGCTCCACAGTTTACTTTTGTGACTAAAAACACAAGCTGGCTTGTCAAGGAGTGTTTTCAGAATGCCAACCATCTGTTTTGGAGCATTTTGTGTCTGGTTTAACCTGGATTTGTTTTGTTGTGTGTGCAGATAACAGCATTGTCATTATGATCCCCATTAACACATATCTGCTAAAAGACTAAATTCAGTAGTTGGTCATTTTGTAAGGAAACACTACACAGATACAATTCTAAACCCTGCTGCATGAAGCTGGTTCTGTTTTCAACACAGCCTCGTTGGAAATACATGCTTCAGCCTACATTTGTAAAACATAAAAAGCATACTTAAATATGCATCTGACTACAGTTTCTAGGTAAAATTAACACTATTGGCAGTATGACGCCAACATACTTTGTTCCTTTTCACACTAATGATATAAACAGGGACATATTATCAACAAATAAAGGATTATTTGGTGCACAACACCAAATATATACCACAAAACACCTTGATGGTGTCTGTGATTTGTAAATAAATATGTTTCCTTCACCATTCTATCTCTATTGACCTTATTCTTTAATGCGGAAGTGCGCTCGTTTTTGTGATTGTTTTAGAGCTTCCGATTCAGTTGCCTATGGGAGAAATGACTAGGAATAATAAACAGCAGAAAACAGTCAAACTACTTGCTCTACAAACAAGTGTTTGCAGACAAAATAGAATAATATAATAAGAAAATATTAGTTTGCAACATCAAGCAGCAGAACGAGCTATTTTTAACATGTAAAAATTAAGACCGAGAAGTCTCGAGTCTCAAATGGCTGCGCCCGCTCGTACATGGAGAATGAGGTGAATATGGACAACTTTTCTTGAGTAATCAGTTTGGTCAGTAGTTCACTCTATACAGTGTTGTACTTGGACAAGTCAGGTGAAGCACGGTTCCACTAAACAAATAAAAGCAATGTAGGTCACACTATATGGTGTCCTATATTTGTTTGAAAGCTCTGTTGGTTGGGTTCAGGGATGGGTTTATGTCAGAGATTTGCTGAGTGATATTTACGACAAGCACTGCCTTTTTTGTGAACTTGTACAAGGATGTGCATCTGGAACATACAACAAAATGTACTTTAAGTAATGCATTTTAAGTTTGAACTGTTGCGTCTGGAAGCTTTCTCTGAATCCTGCCAACTTCCAGAAAAGGGTGATAACCTTGAGCTGGAGTTTCAGGTGTCCTCCAGCAGCAGAATAAACAGAACCTCTAACTTGGGCTCGCGGAAAGAATTTATGTATCTGGCTGCAATACAAAGGGACCTGCGAGGATCAGGAAGACTGTGGCGTTACGCGCGTTGGAAATAACCAACTTGCGCAAACTGTAGAAAAGACGACTCCTAAAAGGCGGCCATCATTTGTGATCTCCAACAATTGATTTTCTTGAATGGTGGATTCACCTGATTTGTTGACAAATGGCTTGCAGATCTATTCCTTGTCAGTTCGCGGGTCCTTCTCTGGGCGTTTTGCCCGTAGCAAAGAAACTTTCCAGACGTCTGTTTCTTACTCATTTTGCTGCTTGTGGGTTAAATCTGGGCGCTCAAGTGACCGAGATGTAACTGAGAGAATACAGTCATTTTACAAAATAAAAGATTTTTCAAAATAAAGGATCGTTCAGACTCAGTTAACTAATAATTTCATGTGCGGCCCGGTACCAGTTAATCCACGGACCAGTACTGGTTCGCAGCCTGGTGGTTATGGACCACTGCTCTAGTAGATTTGTCATCTGAAACGTGCAACAAATGTACCCGGAGAAATGCATTTTATGTTTTACAAAATGTAGGCTCAGGCACACATTTAGAATGAGCCTTGGCTGTTGGTTTTTAACCAAATTTAAGTAGGTTTTCTTGAGGAAATTTTGTCTTTTATCTGGACTTGATTGCATTCAAAATCATTTCCTCGATTGAGGCATTGAGATCAATGGGAAT
Source organism: Danio tinwini (assembly GCA_903798205.1). NCBI lineage: Eukaryota > Metazoa > Chordata > Actinopteri > Cypriniformes > Danionidae > Danio > Danio tinwini. The sequence continues at coordinate 7,368,897 of CAIGQZ010000320.1, read as the reverse complement.
TGACTTATTTTTTAGACTCTTTTCGAGTTTAAAACAACTCTTGCTTTGCCAATAATGGCAGAAAGTCAAAAACATTTAAATGAACAGATTTTTTATTGTACGGTTCACTTCGATGAACTGACTCAAATGAGCATTTCAGTTTTCTTTTTATAGCATAATGTTACTTCATGCTGAAACCTCCACGTAAAGTTGCTGGCTATTACCTTTTATTTGTTTAAATTTGTGGTGTTTGGGGTTCATTCTGTTATCCTGCATGTCGAATAACAATTAAAAGATTGACAGACACTGATATATTGAACACGTTTCGTACACTTCGGTTTTGCACCTAATGCACACCTAATATAGAGATTAATACAAGAATGGTGTTTTAAAGGTTAAGCTGCAGGTAAAAGGGCAACAATAAAATTCATAAGCCTTGCAGTATGTAGGCCCATCAGTATGTTTGGCCTCTAAATTTCAGCGACACTCTTTATCCCAAACAACAATAAATCTTTAGCCAGAGTTGCTTCATTTACCCTGCACTTTCAGCGATTGTAATGCTGATGTAGCTCACGCTGTTTGATGGTTGCTGGCATTTTCCGTCTGGTCCTTCACTATGAATTTGATGCATCGCTCTGGGGTCCAGATAATGGGAACTTTGAAAAAAACATCTATTATGTTGACTCAAGTGCTGAGAAGAAGGGAAAGGAGCATGAAAGATGAAATGCCAGCCAGATGAAGGGGAGATGCTTTCGTTTCATCCACAGCTTTTCAAAATAACACACCGATTCATTACAGCCAGATTACCATACAGGATAACCGATGATTGGTTGAGGGTTTTGAAGCTGTGAGACAAGAATATGAAGACGCCAGACAATGAATCCGCTTGGATGAAGGTGTGAAAGGATGGAAAGTGTCATGAATTTGTTGATTAGGGTTCAAATTCTGCTGCATTCTTATTGAGCCCCATTGTGAGATGCTGATATCAGTCTTTTGTATGGTTATATAAAGACCATTCAGGTTTGTGGGCAGCTTACTGGTCACACAGGCTGATATGAAGCCTCAATTTGGGAGCCGTAACCTCTCGGTCGAGTCTTATTTACACTGGCATTAATGGAACTGTCGTGTGCTCTCATCTCTTTGACACACATACAATACCTGTTGTCAAACTGCTCTGAAATTGTGGCCCACCTGGCTTTGAGAATAAGCTTGTCATTGAGTGGTCTGTTCATGGAGATAACACTGCGGAAACTGTCACCGGGCAGCATGTCACCACAGCGCCCGTAGTCATCGGCAACTGCATCCATGCGACAAAAAGTCCGGGAAACACAATGGCCTTTCTGTCTGCGCTCCGTGACAAGGAGGTGAAGCATAATTAGAGCAGCCACCTGGAGGTTTCTGTGACTGAAACAGAGAACATTAAGGAATGTATACGCTTGTAATACGCTTCTCCTGCTGTCCTTGTTTTTACGATACATGGCGCAAGAGACGTTTCGCTTCATTTTTCAGTATTAGCAGTTGACATTTTACAGCTGTGTTTAAGCTTTCGAATTACAGTCGATACCTCAAGTCTGCTTTTGAACCAACTATGTGTGAGCAAAATGATCTGTGAACCAGACGTTTCCAGATGGCACTGTTCTCACTTCAAAAAATGTGAAATGTGAAATCTTACATTTATTGCAAATATTATTTAAATGAATATGTAAAATAAATATTATCCCAGCAGGCACATAACCTTATATGACGTTGATCTTTAGTTCTATTTTGGTTGCAGCGTCAGGTGACCAGTTTGCTGATGTCAGCTGACAGTAAATACCACCTTGAGTTGACATTGATATTTGGTTGGTTTATCATGATATAACATCCGTACAACGTCAAAGTCTAACATCAGTAGACGTTTATCTTTGGTTGGTTTTATGTTGTGTAATCATCTTGACGTTGGAGTCTGACCTCAAACTGACGTTAGGTTCTGACATCAACCTGATTTTTTTATATACAACCAAAATTCAAAGTTAGAGGTTGGAGTTCAACATCAATTTTACGTCTGTGTGATGTCTGGTGCCTTCTGGGGTAGTTAAAAAATGTGACTCAAAAAATTCTTCCAAAATTTAAAATGAGACTTTGTTTCACCATTGTTGACTTGTGATAATCATATTGGAAAATCCATATTTCCATATGTGTTTCTATATCATAAATATTAATTCCTTGAATTGGGACTTTATATCTTGCAATATGGCTTGGTGACTCTTAAAGTAACTTTGTCTACTATATTTCTTACCGAACGATTTACTCTCACAATGCAACTTTCAAACTTTTTATATATATTATTTGTTATATTTCTGTGTGACTTTATATTAAATATAACTACATAGCTCACAACTGTGATTCAAAGTCTTCCAATTAAATATTACATCTCAAAATATGACTGCATAACTCACCATTTTGGCTTTACATTTATGACTTGATTTCTCACAAAATGACTTCATATTTTCCGGTTTGGCTTCAAATCTCAAAATTACTTCTCCATATAGCTACTTCATGCATTTCAATGTGATTTTATACCTCAAAATACACCTTTATATCTCAGAATGTGTATTTATAGCTCTCATCGTAACTTTATTACTTCTGTTTGTGACTTTAAATATCAGTGTAACTTATTTATTTAGTCATTAGTCGTTTTGTCTACCATGCATTATAAAACATTTGCAGTTTTCCGTATTTTGTGATTTATGTTTTTATTTTTTATTTTCTCCCATTTATTTCTTTTTTTATTTGCGTTATGGGACCCTGATCTTTCTTTCAGCAACTTTTAACTTTGAAAAGTTGTAAAAAGTGACTTTTATTGTCATTTTCAATAGTTTAAATTGATATTTCGTCTGGGCTGTTGTTGTATATTATGCTACAAAAGCCTTTTAATAAGCTGCAATACACCTTTCTCTGTATATTATTTCTTATACATTATATCATTTCAAATGACTAAAATGTCAATTAAAGTCACTTTGTTTAAATGTAGTTGAATTTTCAACATCAAAAATGGACAGAGCAGAGATCAGCATCCCGTAATGCAATTCACATTCAGAAATAAATCAAAATACACTTGTAAATCACAAAATACAGAAACTGTTAATTAACAGATATTTAGAAATGAGTATAATGTTTGTATTTTTCCATACCACACAGAAGTAGATATTTCACTATGCATATAATGTTATGCAAAATAGTGACCATTAATGATTCTCATGTGCTTTGGTAGATTTTCCTATTGGACACTCTCAGAAATAAAGGTACAAGAGCTGTCACTGGGGTGGTACCTTTTCAAAAGGTATAAATTTGTACCTACAAGGTCCATATTAATACCTCGAGGGTACATATTAGTACCTAAAAAGTACAAAAATGTTCCTCTTAAAATTTTTAGGTACTAATATATACTTTTGAGGAACCAATATGGAACCTTCAAGTACAAATTTGTACCACCCCAGTGACAGCTTGTGTACCTTTATTTCTGGAAGTGTAGGGAGTGCATATCAGTTTGGTTTTGTGATTAAATATAGCTCTAGTATTAAAGACGTGCTCTCTCTTCCTTCAATATTAATCATTATTATGAGAATGTGAAGCTCGACGGTGTTTAATATTGAGCTGCTGCGTACAGGCGTGATTTGCGGAAGTTTTCTGATGTCTGTTGACAGATATCCGAGGCATGACTCAGAATTCTGAAGAGCGCTTGGCAAATACAGACCATTTTTAAATCTCCTTTGCCCTCCAAGAAACACACACTCAAACAGATGCAACACTTTAATAATGCAAAACACGACTTGAATCCAAGCATCAGGCCAACATCTAATAAACAGAAAAAAAAGTAAGAGGTTTGATTAAAAGAATCTTTAATTGGGATTACAAGTCAGAAATGCAGGCTCACAGCCAGAGCTCAGAACGATTCTGTTAAAAACAGGAGGAAGCAAATCCCTTGTTTATTAAACATTTCGGTTTGGCTGGAGACGCCGTGAACATCTTTGACAACACCCATTCCTCCCCTCCATTAGTTTTGTTTACGCAAAGTTAATTTGGTTGGAACAAAATGAAGCACAGTTTGCAGGATGTTTTAATTTAGAGCTTTTCTAGGAAGCACTTAAGAAAATTCTGAATCTGTTTTATACACAACAGCAATTCTTCTCGGTTTGCTCCTGTTGTCTAGTCTGAAGAGTCAGTATTATTATAATAATGACAGAAGATTTTAAACCTTATCATTATTATTTATTAATATGCATCAGTAATAGTGTAGTAGAACATTGCAAGAGATAATATAGCAATTCAAGCACTCTCTCCTTGGGCTTTTCATTTTTAAACACTGAATATGCCACAGTTATGTGCATATTCAGTGGCAGTAATAACTTTAAAACTGCTATCAGCTGTCAAAAACGTTGTTTAAAAAACCCAGTAGCAAGCAAACTGTGATTAAATTGCCTAATCATGAAAAAAAAGCTGAAAAGCCATCAAGGAAACATGCTGAGTTTAAGGCATCTTGGCTGAACAGAATATATACATTAAATAAAATAACAGCAGACAACGAATCAAAAGAACAAGAGGATGTGGAGCAGAGGGTCCGTGGGGAAAAGATGGGTAGGTAATTGCTGTGTTCATGAAAATAAGATCACAGAGCACACTTCTAAAAACATTGCGGGAGTGAGTCCTTGACATGCTTACTAGAAAAGAGTGAATGAGCACACCGCTCTAAAGTCGCTGCCAATCGCTGTCTATGTTGCAGAGCACAATATTGCAATGAAAAGAGACTTGAATGTAGACCGGTGCTGCAGATCTCGTCAAATCCTATTGAGCTTGACTTCTTACTTCTTCTTAATTTGTTTAGAAGTAAAATCTAGACATTTCAGTTAAAAGGGTATTTTAAATTGCAGAAATTGTAGTATTGTAGTATCTGGTCATGAACAAGATGATTGCTTCACAAATTGCGCAGAACAATGAATTATTTAATTTGACAGATATGATTGCAGTTTTACTTATTTCATATTCTAGGTGATATTCTCTTATTTGCGCACTTGAATTGCCTTTACTCATGAGTTGTAGGCTAGTTTTCAGTGTGTGACATGTTTTGGTAATTAAATATTTTCTTGGAAATAAATAATCATCAATAATAAATCGTTTCTATTTTTAATACATTCATTCAGTACTTAAACTCAGGTAATTTTTTGATCACTTTATTCACATGCTTGTTATTGTTTACTTAATCCACTACTAAAATTGCATACTTTGAGTAGATATTTACATTAAGTATTTACTTAATGTAAATTATGTGTAGCTGAAATGTAAACCTGGATGTGTACTACATGTTACCTGCACTGTAAAAAAATATCCAACCCAGACTCATTCCGATTACATACCCTTATAGACATTTCTGGAGAGAGCAAAATATGACCAAAGGCCGCTGTGTATGCGTTTTCAGATCTCAAATTTCTCTTGTGAGATCTCAAATCCACCAGAGGCCGCTGTCGACTAACTGTTTCACTGACTGAATCACTGACCAATCGACTGACCCACCCTCCTCCTTCCCTAAACCTAACCAATAGTGTTTTCAAAAGCACAGATTGACCCACCCAACCACTTCCCCAAACCCAACCCAACAGTTTTCAAAAGCAATCCAGAAAAAAAAGGCCTCACCTGATTTTTACTACGTTTTCAGATCTTACTACATTCTCACCTTATTATTTACTTGTTTATTTCATTTTTTGGATTCTGTTTGTTTGTTTCTCGCAAGTGCCATTCGCACCTGCTCTTCTCCGTAAGTGCACCAGAGGCCGCTGTCGACTAACTAACTGACTGACTGACTAACCGACCGATTCCCCACTCCTCACCCTCTCCTTCTCCCTAAACCCAACCAATAGTATTTGAAAAAGCACTGATTGACAAGCGCCCTATGCGGTGCTTCCCTAAACCCAACTGACAGTGTTTTGAAATACAGTCCAGATAAAGAAAGATTTTTGTACCACATTTTCAGATTCTCACCTTGTTATTTACTTGTTTATTTTATTTTTTGGCTTCTGTTTTTGTCTTAACTGATTTCTGGAACCGTTCTTCACCGTACACACGCAGGTAAGCGGTCAGCTGGTAAGCGAGAAAAGGAACAGCGTCATACTGCTCTGTATCGTTCGTTTTAAAGAGGAAATGCAGCCATACATAGCTCTGGCTACACATTTCGCAATCTCCAGAAATAGACAGTTTCATGTTGAAAAATTTAACTTCAGTTTAACAATGTTCATTTTGACATTTTAGTAGTTTCAAAATGTATTGCATAAGAAATAATAAATATAGAAGTACATAAAATAATAGAAAAGCTATTTTTGTACCGTAATTTACAACAACAGCCCATGCAGACAAAATATCACTTCAAACTAATAAAAATAAGTTTTGAATATCAGAAGTTATTGAAAGACAGATCATGGTGCTATAATGCAGTTCAAAAGTATTAATAAAAAGGGAAAAAAATTAAACACCAAAATGTTGAATGATACAAATGTTGAATTATGGATTTTCTTTTTAGTGTGCATTCTTTATTTATTAAAATAATAATATTGTTAGCACAGCAGCATATTAATATCAAAACAGCCGGAATCGATGCTAGAATGCAGCTAAGCTAAACAAAAAACTTGTAGATCTTGTCGACTTTTTAGTATGTCGTGTATGCTGTACAAAGTTGCTGCCTATGTAGAGAATTTCAATTGGCTCACTTATGAGATTCCAGTTGAGTTTGGAGGCTGCCTTCAGGCCTGCAGACTCTGACAGTGATTTGCTGTGACAAAGCAACCTGAAGTCATTTATTTTCAATGGGAGTTGCTGATTTCTGAGTGTGTGCAAAATCTTAAGCAATGTCCGAAGGTGCCTCCATACCTTGGCAGCCACAGCTGAACCATATAGATATAAGTTACAGATATCAATGTAATGTTTATAGTTTCCATGAAAGATTTTTAAAATGGATTGTTTCTATGGCAGCCCGTACACACACATTGCTACAGCTGCCATTTTAAAGACGAAATCAGCCTAATTAACTAGTGGAATAATGTACGGGATTGTGAATAGCATATGAGGCTGTTTTCTTCAGTGCTTTGGCTAAAACAATGAATGTTTTTCAACTGAAAGTTTGCATGCTAGTCAGACTTTGTCCTTCATAGACCAGTCCTTGAACTTTGAATGCAATAAGATGGTCTAGCGGGTCCAAGCTCAATGCTGATTCATTTTTTTATCAATACTTTTTTTATTTATAATATTATGGCTGACTGGGGGTCATAAAGGTTACACTTCATAAATCCTGCAGAACACAAAACATGCTGAATGATAGACATGAAATAAGTTTAAGGATTCTTAAAGCTGAGATGGCCTTCAGCAGTTGCTGGCTTACTCTTGATTGGTAAGCACTCAAACTTTTTTTTTTACTTATCTGTTCAATGCCTGATTAAATGTATGCATTGTGTTTTTACACAGTGCACATAACCTTCCCTGCTGGTTTCCTGCTGCTCAACTCTGCTTGGTTGTTACAGCGAATTACAAATGACACCAATTTAATAATCTCAGTGGTGTCAGTAGGAAGTTGTGTGGGGGAAACTTTTAAAGCCATCAATCTGAGTTTGAGTCCTTTTGCTGAACCTGTTTTTCTCTTATTTGCCCTCTCATTACATAGCAGATTAGAGAGGCATTTATTTTCTGAGAAAATGAATAAAAAGTTTGAATAGTGTAAATTAATTTCTCATGGGCATTTATTAAAAAAGTGTTAAGGCAGGGCTTTGTCACAATAAAGCAGCATCCTTTTAACAAATTTTCTCCTTTACATTTAGTATGGAACTATTGTGTACTGTTTTATAAAGGAGCCTTAATACTAATAAGACTGTCAATATTTCCACTAAATGCCACCAGTAATAAATTTTATTGATGCTAATTGCAGCTAACAGTTAAATGTTGTTTACACTAAGTGTAATTAGTAGGATTTTCTTAATGTCTTTAATGTGCACCATGTTAAAAAATAACATTGTCTTTGCAACAACCTACGTTTATTTAGATGATGTTTATGTAATATATGAATAAATCATGCCATATCATATAAATAAATAAAACAATTTTTTCCTTTTTTTTAAATACCCAACTGAGTGTGAGTAAATAAGTTTTGAGTTTGAAAATAACTTAATGCATGGTGTACATTTTTAACTATGTTTGAGAAGTGTAAAGTTTAGAAAATGATACTATTATTGTCTGCGTGTAAACTACAAAAGAAATTCGATAGACGTTCAAGTACTTGGCACATGGTTGTAACAATGTTGTTGTCTAAAAAACAAAAGAAAAACTGCTTTAGCACATGTTAGTATCACCTTAATTTCCATTTTAACATTACAATGACAAAAAAAAAATCTAAATTCAAATAAAACATTTTTTCCCTTTACATTTCGCACACCAACAGTTTGGCCTATCTTTGCATAGCACTAGCAAGACAAGAAATGATTCTATTACATTTACATGCTACATTTCTGATTAGGATAATCTATTGTGAGAGGATGAGATCTCGCATTGACACCATAAGCATAATCAAGAGTTTATATAGGAACACAAAAGCTGTGTTTCTTTCTGAAGGGCTCATCCCTGTGCCACAATCCCTTCGACAGGTTTTACAATCCAGAGTGAGAGCTTTGAGGAGATGAAGGTTGTTAGAGACCAAAATCATCCTTGGAGCCTTCATGGAACAGATTAAACAAGAACAAAGGTTTATGGGAGCGAAAAGTGTCCATCACTTGTACCCTCAGAAATCCTTCAATTTAAAGGTCCCTTTGAAGTGGCCAGTTTGAACACTTTGGATTGGAACAAACCTTCAATACAGCAGCCATGATTATTCTCACTCTAAAGTGCCCTGTGGTGGTGGATATACAACTCTCCACCGTCCAGTGATTTTAGTCAATAGCTGTGTCCCAATTCCCATTCTGCATACTTCAAAGGGTGGATGAATGTGGACATTCTAAGATGTGCAGTTATTTTCAAATTAACCCAGAGCTAAAGTAATTATAGACCTGTCTTGACAGAATTATAGTTCCATATTACCACATGAATGGTTTTAGTTATTCCAAATTACATGATCATATCAAATCAAGAACAAAATCCAAAAAGGCTGTAGGTGAGATGCGTAAGAAGTTAGTGTCAGACACACATCACCGCCCTTTATGCTACGACATCTGAACAATGCCTTAAAATGTGGCCACTGTAGAATAACTGGAATAATTAACTCCAGGTCATTTGGGTGTGCATTGTTTTCTAATTATTCAATGACTCAACGTCAATAATCTCTTACTGTACTGACCATTTAAAAGTGTGTGTGTATATTTTTCAGGATTTTTATCATTGGATAATGAACTAAACTGAAATATAATAGTTTTATTTAAACTTGTAATCAGACATTTACTCATTAAACTAAAATTAGTCTTCACTAGTGTGGAGTAATCTGAACCGTGAAGGATCCTTCGGTTGTATCTTTCACTGAACGCGAATAAAGGATGAATTTCAGGGCTGCATTTGAAAGAGGCTTTAAATTTAAACAGTCTTCATCAACCTTTGAAGGATGTAGCCTTTGGGTTGAAACGCAGTTAATGTGAACCCCACCACTTAAAAGGCTGCCTATACTCTCACATGGCCGCCCACTGAAGCAAAGCGCCCAGTCAGTACCTGGAAGGAAGACCACATGGGAAAGCTACAGTAGGTTGCTGCCGGAAGTAGTCTTAGTGAGACCAGCAGGGGGTGCTTAACCTGCAGTCTGAGTGAGTCCTAGGCCCGTTTACACTAATACGTTTTAGTTTTAAAACGCATAAGTTTTGCTACGGTTACGCCATCCGTCCACACTACGCCGGAGTTTTCGAGCTTCGAAAACGGAGCATTTTGAAATTGCTGGAGAGGCCGTTTTCATTCTAAAAAGCTGCTGCTCCGTCTCAGTGTAGACGGGGGAAAACGAGGACATCTGAAAACGGAGGCGTGGCTGCAGACATTCGCTACCTGATTTGGGCTTTTGGATCATTGCGTATCCTTCCCTTATTTGTCAAGCCCCTATCACATGACTATAACGCTACCGGAAGACGGCAGACCAGCCTTCACTGTAAACAACATGGACACAGAAATGGGAGCATTGTTTGCACTATTGTCCATTTTAGGCGCCATTGTGCAGTTAAACTCTGCCTTTTTTACCAGAGCAGCTGCATGTATTTGCAATAGACAAGCTATTGTTCGAGCACTCGCTAATCGCTCGCGTTCAGCGTTCAACCAGCGTTTGTTGACTAACAATAGCCAAATGGGTGTGAGGCACATGCTTCCTGTTTATACTTGAACGCGCATGCCCAGAGTGCGCGAATGGTCACGTGATATACGTTTTTGGTTGAGTAGTGCGGACGGAGAAAAGTTTAGAAGCGCTAGATGAAACGCTAGTGTGGACGCGGATCGTATTTGAACTAAAACGCTGTTTCAAAACGAAAACGCATTAGTGTAAACGGGGCCCTAATGCCCCAGTATGTTAATGGGGACTCTATACTGCTCAGTGAGCGCCATCTTTCAGATGAGACGTCAAACTGAGATCCTGACTCTCTGGTCGTTAAAAATCCCAGGATGTCCTTAGAAAAAGAGAAGGGGTTTAACCTCGGTATTCTGCCCAAATGTACCCACAGGTCTCTGTTCATCATGGCCACCTAACCATCCCCATATTAAAATTAGCTTCATTACTCTGTCTCCTCTCCACCAATCAGCTGGTGTGTGGTGTGTTGTATGGCGCAATATGGCTGTCGTCCCGTCATTTAGGTAGATGCTGCACACTGGTAGTGGATGAGGAGATTCCACCAATGTGTAAAGCTCTTTGAGTGTCCAGAAAAGCGCTATATAAATGTAAATGTAAAGAATGTGTGGCCATAATAGTTCACATGGCTTTAGAAGAGATCAATCTGGAGACTTTTTTCCCCTCCTCAGGTGTACACTCACATACACATTGCTTTCCATCCTTCACATTCTCGTTGATACAGTACAAACACAAATCTCGTTCGCACTGACACTAAGTCTGTAAGCATACCGCCAAACATTTGAGGCACATTAGCGCCAAGTGCAAAACACAGTGAGAAAAATAGCTTGAGCCTGGGAATCTTTTCATGGCACATACGGCTACTGCCAGTTTTGTTTTAGTAACGGTGCTAAACAGAGAGACGGGCATGATGTTCCAGTCGGGCCCGTTTATACAAGCCGAAAGATAAGAGCCAAACGCAGGTCTGGACTCTCTCACCTTCTCCTCCTCAACACGCACAGTCTGTAGACGCTTTGGGAGGCGATTTGCAATTCTGGCCACTTATGTCACCATGTTTATGCACATCGCAGACGTCTCAAACTATTTGTATGAGTGCTAATGGGGAAAAGACTAAACTGAGGCTTCAGTGTGCTTACATTTACAGCGCAGGTGATTACAGTAGATAGAAACCTCTCGGAGCTGCAATCACAAATGCATTTTTCACTACATTTCAGTACTTCAAAAGCTGAATAAATAGTGCGTTAGTATATAATCACCATATAGGACTACTATTGTATGCTAGTGAAGGCTAATGTGTTAATTTTTTTAGTCGTGCTATATGGTGGCGATATGTTTTCCAGAGACACTCTTGCGCTCTCAAGGCCAAGAGCCATGGAGGATGGGATTAAACAAGAAAGAGTGCTCTTTGGTTTGGTTAGCAGTGCGCAGAGGTCATAAAAAATTTACATCATCACAATCTCTGGGGAATCTGTGACCGCCCTTCATGCTATGTCTACAAATGGGAACACGAACAGCACTCAGCAGTCAACACTGAGGTCACTGCAGAGAAAGCCGTTGCGAGAGGACAACAGCTACTTCAGAGGCTGCAGTGAGGGTTGCCCTGTTTATCTTAGAGAACCTAAAAAAAATTTCATTCAAAATTTCAAGCAGTATCATTGCTTGTACTGATGGCATGACAGATGTTATAGTGTGGTGATGTATGAAGTCCAACACTGAGAAGTCTTTTCAAATAACCCAACCAGCATGGTGAATATTATTGCTCTTGTGACATTTCCCTATTCATGAATTCTTACTGAAATTGAACTGGTAAAGGTCACTGCACTTTACGGTTTGTTTGCAATGTCATAGAAAAACAACTGTTTTATGAGATGCTAATGTCAAAAAAGCTAGTATGGAAGTTCATCCCTAAAGGCACGTTCACTCCAATAACTATAGCAGCAACACAAACAGACAATATTATTGTATTAATATTAGTTTTAATGCCTGTGTAATTTCTTAAGATTTGTAAAGCTGGATTTTGATTGGCTGTCATCATCTTTTTTATTATTTGCATGCATAGGGGAACAAAAACAGCTTTCAATGGTATAGTTTCTCTGTGGAGACATTGCTGTTCTGTTGTGGATTTGGCTCTTGCTTTTCATTTAGGACTAATTTGAATATAATATCATTAGCGATACTTAATACATTAGTGTGAATGGACCTTAACCCTAACAAAGCTCATTTGAATTATACAAATAAACCAAAAGATTTGCAAAAAACATGCTTTTAAGCATTAATGCAGCATTAATGGAGGTTTTGTTATACCATACAATCATTTCCATTTTCATTTTTACAAAGAATTGGATAAGAATTAGTTCCTTAAAGAATTTTTTTTTTCTTAATGTAAGACAATATTTAAATGATTAAAAAAAACTTACATTTTTTAAAAATAAATCTTTTGTGCAATATAAGTGTTCCACGAATGCTAGAACACTGCAAAAAATGCTTTTCTTACTTTGATTTTTTGTCTAGTTTCTAGTCCAAATATCTAAAAATTCTTAAATCAAGAAGCATTTTCTAGACAAGCAAAACACATTGTCTTGTTTCCAGATAATATGCCAATATAAAGTGAGTTTTTCCTTAAAACAAGCAAAATAATCTGCCAATGGGGTAAGCAAAATAATCGTATATCAAAAGGAAAAACATAATTATTTTGCTTACCCCATTGGCAGATTATTTTGCTTGTTTTAAGGAAAAACTCACTTAATATTGGCATATTATTTCTGAAAACAAGACATTATATTTTGCTTGCCAATAAAATGTTTCTTGATGTAATCATTTTTAGATATTTGGACTAGAAATAAGACAAAAAATCTAAGTAAGAAAAGCATTTTTTGCAGTGAAGTTCTTCATTGAACCATTAATGCCAATTAAGAACATTTATTTTTGGATATGAACATGTATTAGTTGTGTAACATGGATAATTTAGTATATCTTAACATTGCTGTGTTGCAGTACCTAATAGGAAATAGTTTTTTTCATACAAGCTTATTGCTTCAGTAAACAGCTACAGTAAATGAGAAGTAATTTCTCTGAGCTTTATTGAGATTCTTAAACAAAAGTACACAAATTGTGCACTACAGATTGTACACAATCAGCATGATCAAAAACAAATTGCTTTTGCTATGATTTTTTTTTCAGAACAAAGCTAAAAAAAACTAAAGTCTATAGAGGATAAATTATGATTGTGTGGCGCATTTAATGTGTGTTCATCTCACTGACTTGATTGCAGTATTTGCAGAGCAATTCAAAACTCTTGTAAGCTTGATATGCAAAAGCAAATGTGCCACTGATATCTTGAGGAATGATTCATAATTACTGTACTCACGGTTGCTTTGGATACCGTAGGTCCTCGTTAATATATTATATTATCATCTAATAGGACACAGGCTGATAGAGAATGAAACATAAGGCCTCAATTTGAAAAAAAAAAAAAAAAGATTTATTGCTCCTCTAAAAAGCCATCAGTGTCAGGGAAAACTCAGATACTGGTTTAAATGGGGATGTGGCTGTGCTACATCCTTATTCTAGAAACCGAAACATCATTTAAGAATTCTTCACGGAGGCAATGTCCTCAGAGAAAAAGACCCTTTATTTATATTGACCGAAAAACATGGGAAACTGTTACAGTCGTTTACTGCATCACAATGAAGCAATACAAAAAGTCTGATTTCCTCCTACGCCGAGTTAAGAAAGGATTCTCTCTCATTGAAGTAGCCTGTGTGCTAATGAGCCTGATCCTTCATGCCAAATCACTGAATTTAATGAGCTATATAATTTATTTTAGATACAAATAAAACTATAATGAGACAGAGGCCAACATTTTAAGATTTTGCAGATGAAAAATGTAAATTACATACTAGCTGAAAATGTAATACACAAATTAAATGTGATGTGTGTAAATAACATTTTGATGATAATTTTTTTAAATACGAAATGTATCCATGTCTGTTATTTTCTTTTTTGCACCCAGTGCTAAAAAGGTGTGTGGGTGTGGCCTTTAATTAATACATGAACTGACCAATCAGCACACATCTTCCACCAATGAGAGCACATGAGAAATTATTGCCAGTTACTGGCAGCTGCATTAGGTTAGACAGAAGACTTTTAAAAGCCTCTTGAAATGCAACATGAGTGCTCTTGAGGAATGCAACATGAGTGCTCGGTGGATTGAGTAGCTGGCATTTAATGGAGCATTTCTCTTTCCTTTTATTATATATATTTTTTCTTTCTCTAAAAGAATATATTGTAAATTTTATATCTTAGGTTTTGGGGTAAAAAGTGATGTGGCATCATTTAAGGCACTAAATGAATGTCAAAATGAAAAAAAAAGTTGTGATTACAAAAGGATTACAAAAACAGTTCTTTAGAAAACATGAAGCAATGAGTTTATGTACAACTATGAAATAAGAAATGCTCATAGTAAATCTAGATTTCCTGAAGCTGGGCTCATGCTAAAGGCATTTTTAATTTTTATTTTTGAACTTTAACTTATTGTGAAAAATGATTTTAGCACAAACTAAATTTTCTTCACTCAAATCTCAAACATGCACACACTATGCAATCTGAAAATTGTGGTGCATTAAACACTATATTGTGACTCCATCACTCTAAAAACAATCACTCACATTCCTCTCATTTTTACATGATGTTAGCTAGTATGCTGGCAGCAATTTCTTTACATTTTCTTTTTGCTCTTGTAACATTTTATTTGACACATTGTGTAACATTTTTTTGACACATTGTTGTGTAACATTTTATTTGACACATTATACTTGGCATCAGTGGTTTCATGAACTTGTGGATCCTTAGAACCTTTCCATTCTACAAAAAGATCTTTTATAGTGGACAGTGGTGGTTTACATCATTAAAACATTCTTTACAGTAAGAAAAAAAGTTGTTATTTTAAGGTCTTTTTTCTTGATTGAGCTGAGGAACTCAGATTGGTGGTTTTATGGTGTCGCTGCAAAAATGTATTCAAATGTAAAAATTGTGAAACCTTTTCAAGTTTTAAGCTGCATGTTTCTCAGTTGCATACTATTGAGAATATACAGATAAAAGCATAATTTAAAGCCCAAACATTAATTATGATGTGCCTGCGGGGTCATCAGGAGGTTTAAGATTTGATTTGTAAGTGCCTCACATTATCATATAATCTACACCAGGGCTTCTTTGACCTAATCCTGGAGATCCAGTGTCCTGCAGATTTTAGCTCCAACTTGCCTCAACACACCTGCAAGGATGTTTCTAGAAAGCTTACTAAGAGCTTGATCAGCTGGCCAAGGTGTGTATGATTGGGGTTGGAGCTAAAATCTACACCCAACATGTGAATCAAGGACAAGATGTGAGCACAGTCCAAAAACGCTGCTTATAAGGACCATAAGCATGTCTAAAATCACACATTCTATGACCTTCAGTTTTTAAAGATAAAATTTATTTCTGTAAAGCGTTAAACAGTAATGCATGAAACCTTTTGGTTTGGCCAAATCCAAACTGCCATAACTTTGGCTATCTAAGATGTATGGCATTATAGTATTTTTTTTTCAATCTCTCATGATCCCTCTTATCAGCTAAATGGCTTATCTTTTGAGAATGTAGAAATCAATACATCAACAAGCAAATGAAAGACCTCTTTCATTGCTAGCAAAAGAAAATCTTTGCAGTATGAAGACGGTTCTTATCGTTTTTTGTACAAAATGGAAGCTGTAGAGATAAAATTGAGCAGGATGTAAAAAAAATCTCTCTCTCTGTATATTTTTATCCTGATTTAAAACCTTAAAAGGTGTACTTACAATATGAGTATCTGGGTCTTGAAACACTGAGAAATGTATTTAATATTTTATAGTTTCAAAATTTTGTTTACAGGACACAAATGCAATATATGAAAATGTATAAGAAAGGTCAACAATTAAAACCAACACTAGGAAAATTGCACTAGTCCACTACCAATTTGCCAACTTGACACAAGAACATGTTGAATTTTGCTGTGATCAAGGATTTGCTTTACTGCTCTCACTTTCTCTGAAGCAATTTATAATTCAGGATCATATGTTTCTATTTAATTGGCGTCATGGTGGCGCAGTGGGTAGCATGATTGCCTCACAGCAAGAAGGTCGCTGGTTCGAGCCCCGGCTGGGTCAGTTGGCATTTCTTTGTGTGGCATTAGTTTGAATGTTCTCCCCGTGTTCGCGTGCATGGGTTTCCTCCAGGTGCTCCGGCTTCCCCCACAGTCCACGCGGTATCGGTGAATTGAATAAGCTAAATTGGCCGTAGTGTATGTGTGTGAAAGAGTGTGTATGGGTGTTTCCCAGAGATGGGTTGCAACTGACTGCATAAAACATATGCTTGATAAGTTAACGGTTCATTCCGCTGTGGCGACCCCTGATTAATAAAGGGACTAAGCTGAAAAGAAAATGAATGAATGAATAATGTTTCCAATTAATGTCTATAATTTACCTGATTATCATTATGCATTTAAGGACACAGAATGCTCTTAAAGACTGCATAATTTTGTGTTTAAGGAGGGCCATGCAGGTCACATGCTGCAGAAATGCATTGATAATAAGCTTAAGGTCTCGTTCCACATGAATGTTTTTCTGAAATGGAGATTTTAAGATATGCAACAGTATCATAGGATGGCGGATGAGACTCCGCTGTGCTAACAGAGCTCAGGAATGGCGTTGAATGGTTGTAGGAGGCCAGTATTTGCGTTGGGTCAGAGGTTCATACATCGCTGGGGAGTGACAGAGAACGTGGAGTGAATTTAAATGAGTTTGTGGGCTGAGAGTTGAAATGATGTGGGAATCCTTGAAATCTAATTGCCAGCGTCAAAGTTAGATTTTCTCATCCATGCGAGCAGAACATCAAGAAATGTTGTGGGTAATGTGACTTAAACGCGTTTCCATTATTGTTCAAGTACAGATTTTTAGGATTTTTTTCTGAAATGGCCAACAGTTTCATGATAGTTTGAGGCTTATATATATATATATATATATTATCCATTTCTCAGTGAATATGGGTAATATATTTGTTGCAATTGAACAAAACTGATTTATTAAACAGATATATTTATTAAAATAATATTTTAGTCACTGAACATCTTTAGAAATAGAAAGGTAATATAATTTAATTTATGCAAAATATTGGGAAAAAAATGACAAACTACAAGATTTCAACAAAATTGTATATATTTTTTGTTTCTCCTAAATTTTGCTCTTTTAAAAATTATTTCATATTTTGTCCAACATATAAATTTTAATGTACCCATTTTGAACAGTTCTCATAAGTTATTTTGTTAAATTAGCTCCATTTTGTCTTCAGTACTGAAGATATTCTAATGTATATGCACAAATATAATTTTGTAAATCTTCCTATAGAAAATATTAATTTTAATGAGAGATTTGTGAGAGGTGTACTCAAATATGTTGAGCACTATATATACCAATTTGGTTGTGAAATCAAATAATAACCTTTCTTACACTGGTCATCAGTGTTAATTTTGTTGACTAAATATTTTCGTCAGAAATTTTGTTTCTACCAACAATATCTAGACGAAAACTAAATACAAAACGAAAATGTCAGTATATTTTTATTATAGTTGTCTTCATTATCACTTAATTTTAAGTGATGATGACGACAACTATAATAAAAATATACTGACATTTTCGTTGACTAATAAAAGCGAGACGAGAATGTGATTGAGGGACGTTTTTTGGAAAATATCCAATCAGAATTAACTGAAATAATTTTAAGCCCTTTCAAAGATTTAATGGCTTGAAACTGTTCAACAGACTGGTTAAAAAAAACTAACAGTTTACCACGTTAAAATAAAGGGTTTGCTAAATAATTGCACAATCCTGCATTTTCAGATGGCTACTTTTCTTACTTGTGGATTACTTTTAATATAAATCAACAACGCATATTTAATTTTTGGTCTTCAATGGAAAAGCTATATTCCATATTTTAATGAGACTTACGAGTTTTATTTAATTTTAAGTTAGAATATTTTGTAAAAATAAATGTATACAATATTGAAGTAAATTACACTAAAATTAAACCAAATATATTTTAGCCAACTAAATCTCCAATAAATTTGGTCGACTAAAATTTTATGAAATTTAGTCAACTAAAACTAGACTAAAACTAAAATGATTTAGAAGATTAAAATATGACTAAAACTAAAATGGAATTTTAGTCAAAAGACTAAGACTAAACTAAAACTTTATAAAAACTTGCTTTCAAAATAAACACTGCTGGTCATTGGTAAATAGTAAACTACTTAGCCACATGCTATCTGTTAGCATTTCTATCTTAATGGCAGCTAAAAGCAGTGTGAAGTCCATGGCTTGAATGTTCACAGTAGAGAGGCAAATACTGATGTAGAGATCTCCAAGAAAAGGCATGTTTGAAAGCGTTGACGCCAACCAGCATGCTAACCCTCGTCAGCACATGTTTTGTCAGCACTGAGTAATTGCCCACAACCATCAAGTCACTGGTTCTGCACAGGTTAAGTAATTTTTACCCAATCAATATCCTTTGTAAAGCAGATTAATGGTGTACAGAGGATGCACAGAAGTGTGTGTTTTGTTGCACATAAAACCGTCTTCTTCTTTTTTTTTTGGCAAACACACTGGCACTGTATAAAAAATTGCTTTCATTTAGCTTTGAATATCATAGCCAGCTTTCATTACATAACCAAGCATTTTAGTGTGCATTTATGCATGGAAGAACACAAAAGAACAAAGAACTAAATTAGAATTAAAACAATACAGCACTTTCACCAAACACTTTCTCCTGCTGGGCAGCTGGACGCGTGTGCTTCTGAAGATCTGAAGAGTGCTGAATGTGAATATGAAGATCAGAGGGAGAGAATGAGACACCTGTTTGCCGAAGTCCTGCACGACAACAACACAGCAGTGAAAACCAGTCAAAAACACAGACTTTTATGAGAAATAGACAAAAGCTTTTAGATAAGTCCGCTCACAGGACATGGACACGTTTACATCACAACAATGTACTAAAAACAAAGGCTTTTTTTTTGGATATGTGAGGTCTTGTGTGCTGATGGCAATATCATCATATGGATGGGTGCAAACTGAACATGCTGTATTCATGCCAGGACAGTAGATGGCAATGTCACTTGTAATGAAACACCGTCAGCACACATAAGGTCCTGTAGTTTATCATTAGGTGTGTTTCCATTGAAAGTAAACAAAACCTTTTGCAATATTTGTGTTTCCCACTGCTTAATTTGAACCAGATCTTGCCAGATCCTGTTCCGGGAAATGTCAGATATTCCGGTATTTATTTTAATAGGTCCGACTTTAACTTTTGTGTGGTCAATACCTGCATGTGTGTGTGAGAGGGAGAAAGAGAGAGAATGTGAATGAGTCTGAGTGAAAAAAAGCTGTGTTGATTGTGTGAGCGTGCACACATAAAGGTAGTCACTTTCGGCCAATCAGCTTTCTTGCGTTTACAATCACTCTCATTGGTTGATAATTATTGTTTTGCACGCAGTGAGCAGCGAAAATAAATAATGGCATAGGGGCCTACCTAAATAATATTTGTATTTTCAAAATGCCAGAGGCAGTCAAGCATATATATTTTTTTTTAAACCACGAGTAAATCTGATAATGAGCCTGATCAAAAGAAGATGAAATTCCGCCCCTGGATCAGGAAAGCGGGAGACAGAAGCAAAGTGATCTCAAATTAGCCAGAAAACAT
>CAIGQZ010000320.1:7305313-7348831 GCA_903798205.1 Danio tinwini | reverse complement strand
AGGTAACTGTGGGCTCTTCTTGAAGATTAGACAGAGTGAGTCATTTTCACTTGGAACATTATTATGTTATATTTATTATAATGTTAATAAACTATTGTGAAGTGATGCTGTTTCCTAGTGCTTAATTTTAGCCAGATCTTGCACATGTAAAGCAATTAAACCAATCAGATTTCTTACGTTTACAATCACTCTCATTGGTTTGGTGGTTTTTGTTTGACATACAGTGAGCAGTAAAAATAAATAATGGCATAGTTGCCTACCTAAATAGTTTTTGTATTTTCAAAATGCCAAAGGCAGTCAAGCATATATTATTTTTTAAAACCACAAGTAAATCTGATGATTAGCCTGATCAAGAGAAGATGAAACTGCTCCCCTGGATCAGGAAAGCAGAAGACAGAAGCAAAGCGATCTCAAATCAGCTAAAAAACATGACAAAAGAGGTAACTGTGGGCTCTTCTTGAAGATTAGACAGAGTGAGTCATTTTTGCTTGGCACATAATAGTGAAGTGAACTGAATGTAAGTGATGTTAATAAACAGTTTTGTGCGATTTATGTTTGTAGCTACATGTTTGTTTTGTTTTTAATACATGGTTGACACATAACCTTATATTGCAATAATTAAAGACCATTCAGAAATGTGATGCTTTTTCTCTCTAGCTATAACCGCTTAATAATGTAATGTTTGTGGAAAACTGTTTAATGAAAGTCGGTTACAAAACCTTTTATTTCCCGGTTTTGTACCGAAAATTTTCATTTACAAATTAAGCACTGGTGTTTCCATTTAACATTTGACCTTTACGTAAACCATGTGACCTGTAAATACCATAAGTTCATAAGTTTTGCAAAATATTATTTTCAAATAGCCTAAAAAGCATTTTTTTAAGTGTTTTGTAAAAGTGATGCATATTTCCATCAGCCATATTTTCAATTTGCTCAATTTCAAATTTAATGAGAATGCTGTTTTTTATTGTCAATAGACTGAACATGTAATATGTATTGGTATAACATTACAATATTACTGTGAACATTTGCATTTAGCTTTTTTTAGGACGAGCATTATTCTAACCTTAATTCAAAAACTTTTCACAATTCCCTTAAATCACTAAAGATATAAAGAATAATTAAAGTTTATGATTTAGAGTACCATAGTACGACTAAAATAAAACCATACACCTCTAACATCCCGTTGCTCAGATACAGAATTAGTTTGCATATAAACAGTGAATGATTTGTGATCACATTTAAGACTGGCCTCCTGCTTGCCATTATGCTGAACTGAGGAGTGAGCTGACAAACCTCTCCTCTTTCTCGTAAAATAATCCAGACGGCTGACAGAAAGCCCTGTGGTCCTGTCTGATTTTCCTCCTGAAGATTGAGCTGCATGGCTGTGGTGTGGTGGGCAAGATCATACTGACATTTTTCCCCAATAATGCATCATAATGATGAAATATTCAGGCTTAAATGTCAGGAAGACTGCAGCAGAAACCTTTACACTTGATCACGAGTGAAGAAATATCTGTTGTTCCACTAGCAAAATGAGGATAAACATATTCATATATGTTATTTTTCATATTTTTGAATATTTTGTATGCATCAGAGTTTCTTGTGTTTTTCTGAGGGGATTTGTTGGTATAGTTGTTACAGACAGCTCAGTTCAGGACAGTCACATCATGATTTTTTTATTTTTATTTTTCAAGTTGTTCAAGCATAGAAATATAGGAGAAACACAAACCTTTAAATATTTGTGTAATGCTCTTACTCCCCCTCCTTTTCTCATGTCCTTACTGTTGGTTTTATTTCATAAATTTTTTGACTGCTAATGAGCTGGCTGCACACTGAACTGAGCCAAATATTTTTGTTTGCAAAGTTTTTTCTGCAGCATTCAGTGCTTTCTCAATTAGGATAATGAACATGAACTCAAATGTAATAAACAGTTTGTAACTGAAAAAAAAAATAAAAATCTGGTTGACGTCAGAACCCAATGTCAGGCCGGCGTCCAACCTAAAATCAACCAAATATTAACATCTAATGATGTACAGCTTGACATTGTGTGGACGTTACCACTATGATGTCTGTCAGGTGTTGGATTTTGGTTGCCATACCTTGATGAATAAATGTCAACATTTCTCGTCAACATGTCGTTGGTTTAGTATGTTGGCACGACATTTGAGTTTTGGTACTGTAACTGCCCAACACAACCAAAAATCAACGTCTAATGATGTTACAGCTTGATGTTGTTTGGACGTTACCACTATTACGTCTATCAGATGGTTTTTGGTTGCCAACTGACAAATAAATGTCAGTATTTCACATCAATATGACATTTGTTTAAAATGTTGGCACAACATTGGATTTTTGGTAACTGTCCAACACAACCTAAAATCAACCGGATATCAACGTCTTAGGATGTAACAGCTTAACGTTGTGTGGCCATTACCACTATGACGTCTATCATATGTTGGATTTTGGTTGCCATATCTGACGAATAAATGTCAGCATTTCACATCAGTATGACGTTAGTTTAAGATCGACGTTGGATTTTGGTCACACAACTTAAAACCAAATATCAATGTCATTCGACGTCGTTATTGGATGTCAAAATAATGATGCTTTGAAAGTGGCTAGACATTGAATTTTGATCACCTGACGTCACAACCAAAATCTAACCTAATGTTAATGTCTTATAACGTTGTGTGCTGCTGGGAAATAAAATAAATGAACAAATTAATGTCAATTAATGGAAAAGATTCCAAAATGTGACTATGTAAATAAAAAATGTGTAAACAAGTAAATTAAGAATAAAACCTTTCTTATAACATTTTGATAAACTTTTTTAATCACCTATTTGACTTCTTTTTTTAGACTTTTTAAACCTTAAATGGTTGTACTTGCAGTATGAGTATCTGGGTCCTGTAGCAAAAAGAAAAGTATTTAATATTTGATGGTTTCAAAAGCCTGTTCACATGACAAAAGGCAATAGTTTGCCATGCTTCAGCACATTTGATGCTCAGCCCAATCCAAATTCTGCTTTATCAGTGTATGGTTCGTTGGATTCTTAAACTTGCTGAATGTGTAAGACAGCCTTGAAAGAGGAAAAAAATATATAATTAAGGAAAAAATGTATTCAGCTTTCAGCTGAAGAACTGAGAATCTCTAGTGAATTCCTAAACAGTCCATATCCAGGACCGGGTCGAAAGCTGTCAGGCTCTGCAAGTAAATTCACATTTATCTTGCTGGAGCCGCTCCGACTCGCTCACTTGCCTTTAAATGCTCCGATAAGCAGCTGCTTTCTCTGAACCGCTTCAATTAATGGACTTCCTGAAGAACTCTCATTTGTGGAGGTGCAAATGGCTCTTTTTTCCCTCCCCAACTTTATCTTTCCTGATGCAGTTTACTTTCACCTGGTGCTTTCTTGGGTCAGTGTGAGGTGACATTGCGACTGTAGCCCCTGACAACAGTCACTATGGGACCCGAGAGATGCTTACGCAAATGAGAGCAAGCAAAACAAGTGATAAACTATACCACAGGAGACAGACAGACAGAGTGCCGGCCTTAACCCTCTGAGGCCGACCACTTTTAATGAGGTACATTTTCAGCTTTAGCTTCAGCTGTGAGAAAACAAAAGCTCAGTCCCAGCAAGCCACAGCCAAATAAGCACAATGTAAAATGTGAATGACAGCCGAAAGGTTAAAGTCATTACGAAAAAATAAATTCACATCTACATGAAAATAACTGCTTTCATGTGGCGTCTGCGTGCATGTGTGCGTGCGTTCGTCCTTTGAGGTTCTGCAGAGCCAAACAAATATGTTTACTTGTCTTGCATGTGTAAATTAGATGTACGGTTTGACTTTTGAAATAGCTAATTAGAGGATACTGGACATCAGAATATACTAAAATATGTATAAAAATACTGAAAACTTAAGAATGTTTTATTAATAAACTAGATGTAATTTAAGCAAATACATAAATGACTAAAGCATGTTTTAGACAAACTAACATTACCAAAAAAAAGTTGACCCCCCCTTATCGTCAATGGATTATTCGCACACAGGCTATAGTGTTTACATTCATTCATTTAGCAGACCATTTTATCCAAAGCGACTTGCAAATAAAGACAACAAAGTACGTTTTAAGAAAAAAAATTATGGATGAGAAAATAATCAGTGAAAAAGAGTTAATCAAGATCACAGAAGTGTGTTAGAGAAGGCTGAGGGTCAATTTTATTGAGGCTTGATTAACTTTGAGAAGTGCCAATTACAGACCCACAAATATTTTTGCGAATATAAATCCACAGCTTTACTTCAGTCAGGGGCAAAGGTGAAAATTTTGCACAATCTCTAACTGTCACCTTCAGAAATTTGAGTTGTAAGCTTTCTTCATGGGACAATCATTACTGTTCTCTAAATTTTTGATTAATTAAAAAAAAAATCCACAAAAATGTAGTGTCGTTGTTGTTGTTGTCATTGTTGAAATGCCTCCTAAACAACTTCAAATTGACATTGAAAAAAAACATCAACATGTCAAATCGATTTGACGTCAAAACATTGACATCCATTTGACATCTGCACATTGGTGCCCATTTGACCACCAAAATGAACACAAAAAGTCTTATAATATAATAAGTAGTTATTTGTATATAAGGCTATTTTTAGTACTATGTTTCTTTTGTTTTGTGTTTTTTGGGGTCTATGTTATAAAATGTAAATGTACAAATGGAATCAAACATATAATAGGTCAAAGATGTCAAAAGGATAAAATATGTCTTATGTAAAAAGAAGAGATAATTAAAAGAAGAAATAAGTTTAAGTAATAGACAAATGATGTGTGTGGTAATGGGGTGGGAAAATAATAAGCTTGTGCTTCATCCTGCTCCCTTTTCGACCATGTTAAAATGTATAATTTTTTGTTGAAGATAATTTATGTATTATATTTTTGTTCGAAAATAAATAAATCCAATCAAATCAAATAAGAAATGTTTCATTAATCTGAAAGCTTCAATGCCAAATTACAAATTTACACTGGATTTTGTATCCCTACGATGCTTGTAAACTTCATTGATGTCCAAACGGCATCTAATTGACATCTAACATTGACATCAAAAAAACGTCTAACATCTACAGTATGATTTTGACTTGTATAGTTTGGCAACAATCACATTTCCTCAACATTGTAAACAAAGAAGATTGCAATATTTCTGAAAAAATTTGTTTTTTTTTTTCTACTTCCATCAATACTGAATGCCCCAGAATGAACAGAAAATATAAATACAGAATGAGTGGATATTAGCATGAATTGTCAAACAACAGTTTGTGTCTCGTCTGTTTTGTGTTGTGTTTTGTCATTGTCACAATATGAATAAATCAGCAGGAGACATGGTTCGGTCATGACAAGACATGCTTGGTTGGTTTTCACATGACTGTGTCAATAAGCACCTCACACTCATCTTGAAAACAACATTTATTTTCTGACCGCTGTCAATTCGCACTCAACGTGACGTCCTGCAAGTCTGAAACTGCTGCTGTTTTAACACTCAGAAAACAAAATAGCTAAAGCAAAGATTCACTACTACTGAAATGGTAATCGACCCAGATGCAGATTTATTTACTTATTTCTACTGCTTTATCTGTATTTTTGAAATACTTTCCATCATGTTTTGAAGTAGATTGAAGTGTCTATATGGAAACTGTGCTGGTAAATTTCTGCTAAGACATTATCCATATTTCTACAGTGTGTATTAGATTATTATTTACATATTTTGGTTGTTTGTTTGTCTTGATAAGTTGTTAGGGTAAATTAAGGTCAATTAAATTTGCACTGTACTGACAGACCAGCAGCAAAAGTGGACACATTTGTTTGGTTGGCTACTTCTGTTGGCATTTTTTTTTTTTTATCGATGACTTTTTTTAAGTTGATTTAGCCTTTACACTCATTACATGAACTCACATACTGTAGTAAATATAGTTATACACGCTTACTGTATGCTGCAACAATGAAAGAAGTATTAAATTAACCCAAATATTTCCTAAATACTGAACCACTGCACGTCAATCTTCATGATTGATGATCTTTTTAGGTTTTCTGCTTTTGTTTTGATCCCGACAGCCGATTAATCAATCCTTTATAGGCTATCCTTCATCTCAACTAAAGCCATCCTGCCAAAGAACTGTCTGCCTTCATGCTTTGCTTATGGGTTCAAAACTACATTTCCTGCCCATATATTCTCATTAATCTTCACCATATTTTCATATTTATTATTAATCGGGTTATACAGAGATTTGGAAATTCATAATGCGCCAATTTTTCCAATGCAGATGACTATCTAATGCTTGCTCGTGTGCATCATCAATATACAAGATTGTGTGTGTGTGCGTGCGTGTGTGTGTGTCAAGAATTGGCTTTCAGTATATCTCTGCATCTTGAAAAAGCTGATTTGCATGGGCTGTGTTGTGCGCTCCTTTGTGCTTTGTGAATATTGATCTTCTCTCCTTCAATCTTGTTAATGACTGCTATGGTTTAGTCAGGATGTGGTTGTTCTCTCTGCACCGAAGTCATCGATTCAGGCTAACATAGACTAACAGTCACTTTTATAGCAGATCTGATGGCTGGTCTCTGTCACTTTCAACAGATTGTCTCAGGATGTGTTTATATATATATATATATATATAACCTCCTGCATTTTCCTTTAAATGACCGAAAAAATTTAAAGAGTGACTTGTCTGGTTTCACACAAAACCCTTTCAAGTGACTTTTCTGAATAGATTAATTTCCAAATGAATTCCAAGTGAACTGGAAATGAGACTGGAGAGTTTTCATTTCTGCATTTTTGCAATAATTTATTGTATAAAAGTGTATTTAATTTACTATTTTATTTGTCTGTTTTCTTGGTTATTTTTATTGTATAAGCATGCATTACTTTTTAATTCAGTCCTTGCATTCATATACAATATAAATATGCATTTGTTTATATATTAAGTCAGCAATTCATACACTGTAAAAATGTTGGGTTCCAAACAATAGATTTGTGTTCAGACAACATGAAGGAATTGAGGTAACTTATTAGTTTTAACAAATTTAAGTGGATTAAAAATAAGACATAATTAAGTTATCCCAAAATAAAACTCAATAATTGTGTTTTTTTAGCTTATTTTTAATAAGTAGTTTGAACAAACAGCAAGCATTGTTTTTGAGTGCATGCCGTTTTGTGTCTGTGTGTATATTTAATTTTAATTGTAAATTTAATTTATATAGCACATTATAAATGACAGTGCTGCACAATATCATATGCAATATGCATTTCTTTATTTACGTTATGTACATCTCCATTATTTATTGTAGAGTAATGCAGTTTTCTGTTTATTGTAAACAGAAGTTTAATGTTTTCTATTTAGAGTTTTCTGTATGTTGCATACATGTTTTCCTACATTTATTCATTCCGTCTAAAAATATGCATAGTTTATATATTTGTTGTATAAATGTGAATCTATTTCATTTATTCATTCACTGTATATATGCATTTCTGATTGCTGTATAAATGTGCATTTTCTGTTTGCATATTTATTATACAAATAAGCATTTATTTATGCATTTTTCTATTGTATAATATTTATTTTTATAAATTTATTCAATTCCTAAATGTGTGTTTCTGTCTGTTTATTTTATATGCTTTGATTAAATTATTCATTAGTTGATTATTGCATAAATATGCATTTTATGCTAATTATTTATTGTTTAAATGTTTCATTTTGTATATATATATATATTTTTACCCTTTACCTAATTAAAGTAAAGTTTTCCAATTCGTATTTTTTTTTACCATAAACAATATATTTTTAAACAATAAACCTTTTTTTGCATCGTAGCCAAGCAAAGGAATTTTCCAAGTTCAAAGTTCAGGTCAAAGCATCATATTCACATTGACCTTCTGTGACCCCATCAGCAGAAATTGCATTGAAAAAGCAGCCTTTATTTCATCTGGAAGCATATGATCTGCTGTCCTGTGCTGTAGCAAATGAAGTAAAGCATATCTAGCAGATGTGTATTGAAAGTTGCAGCCCATCTTCCACCAGCCAAAGCTGCTGTTCCACATAATTGCAAGTGACAAAACACAAAGCGCGAGGCATTGTCTGAATGAGCGACGAGCTGGATTGATAATGCTTTGTTTTTAATTAACGGCTATTGTTTGTGAATGTCGAGGGAAATCTCCGGCAGCATGGGAACTTTGTGTCTGATCTCGATAACATCTGCGTCTTATTGCTGCGCTGCTCTTTTGTTTTTTCGGATGAAAAACTGTCAGAATGCTGGAGTTTCAGCCCACAACACATGTTCTGCTCAAGAGCCTTCAAAACACAGGAGAGAAGAACATTGTATTGTATTGTATTGTAATGCATTGTATTGTATTGTATTGTATTGTATTGTATTGTATTGTATTGTATTGTATTGTATTGTAATGCATTGCATTGCTTAAATGAATTTCTGTATTTCCTTTCTGTTTCTGCATTGGTTTCATGTTTATGCAATTAGCTTTTTTAGTTTAGTTTTTACTTTTTATAAATGATTTATAAATGTTATTAGACTGTGTGTGTTTGGGTTTGCGAGTAGTATTGAATTTCTTTATTATTTTTTTTCTTTATATAAAGGTCTGTACTGTAATTAAATGGATAATGTGTATGTTTACATTTGCTTTATATTTTTTCCTCTTTTACAATTCATTTTAAATTCAATTGGTAACGTTAGAATTAAATTATTGTATAAATCTCTGCTATTTAATTTTAGATTTAATTATTCTTTGTCATCTTTAATTTCACATTTTTTATATTTAATTTATTCATTTTAAATAATTTGGGATATTATTATTTTATTTTATTATTTTAAATATTTAAATAATTTTTATGTCCATTCTGACAACTTTTGAAAAAAAAAAAAAAATGACTTTCAGCATCTTCAACAATATGAGAAATACCTTTCATTTATGCTTCTACAACTTTTTGTGAGGGCCGGTTTGAGTTTTGGGCCATTAGAATGAAGTCCAAAAGACTGAAGTGAGGATATTTTGGCCGGTACTCATATTCTGGCACCGCTTTAAAGGACAGTTGGAGGGTTACGGTTTGGTTTTAATGTTAGAACTTTGTTAGTGTAAGGGTTAAGTCAGATGTGATGGTTAAAGTTAGATTGTGTCACTGAATGTCCTCATAATAATAGCTGTGCAAGTGTGTGTGATTTAGGTCGGGTCTCTGGCATGCTCTCTTGGGTATCCCGAGGGAAAGTCTCCTCTATTCTCTCAGTCTGAGTTTGGCTGCAGGTTTTTGGACTCCAGCATTTCTGTCTTTGATCTTTCTTTCTGAGAAAGCAGATCGAAACTCCTCATCCACCCACAGCGGCAGCAGCTCCTGCATAATTCAGTGCTTGAAGCCCATTTAAATACCACGACCACCCTGACTGACCGCACGCTATAAAAGCCAGATTCAGAGGAGATTTGAGCTGTTACAAGAGATTACTTAGGAAAGAGGACAGCAGAAGGGCATTTTGGGGTGGTGTCATTTTGTTTTGTTTTTATTGTATTGTTTGAACTTATGATAGCAGCATCAGCACCAGAACTCAACATCAGCATATTGTACCTGATAGGCCACCTAAAATAAGATAAGATAATTTAATACGATTTAATAAGATTATTAAGATGGGCGACGTAGTCGCGCAGTAGGTAGTGCTGTCACCACACAGCAAGAAGGTCACTGGTTCGAGCCTCGGCTGGGTCAGGTGGCGTTTTTGTGTGGAGTTTCACATTTTGGATTCCCACATAGTCAAGGTCAATGCGGTTTGTCTTATTTCAATCAAAGTATTACTGGAAGCGTCCTCTTTCCCTTCCATCCTCCATCTCAATTTCAATGAGAAGCCCAAGTCTGGGATTTCCAAGGGGAAAATCATATTTCAGGAGCATGGCTTCATCCGCGAATCTTTCAGATGCAATCGTTCAGTATCCAGTCGCCTCAATAGATGGCTATTTAGAGTGCCACTGTTGGGAGTGTCACATATTCATTGAAGCACCCTTATCAGGGGCCACACATACACACACACACACACACACACTTTACCTTCCACAGACACACATTAGTCTGACTTACAGCCGCTCGCTCAGCTGGCCTGAATAAATTGCTTTTCTACTATCTGATGTGGACAATTTATTTGCGATCATGATTTGTTTTTTAGTAGAGCCACACTTTCCTGTTTCTGTTTTTGCCTCTCATACACTACTGGGTTCCAGACAATCGATTTGTGTTGGGACAAGATGAAGGAATTAAGTTGACTTAATATTTTTTTACAAATTTAAGTGGATTAAAGATAAAATAACTAAGTTGTCGCCCACCCCCCCCCAAAAAAATCCAGAATTTTGTTTCTTCAGCTCATTTTAAATAAGTAGTTTTAACAAACAGCAAATATAATTTTTTTTGAGTGTACACAACAAATTCAACCTCATGTTTTTAGTTAAGGAATTTTAAGAGACTTTCAGTCTACTTTATTGAAGATCTACTTTATTTGAGTGCTGGTTTAACTCTGCATTCCCG
The DNA here is from genome assembly GCA_903798205.1 of Danio tinwini. Classification (NCBI taxonomy): domain Eukaryota; kingdom Metazoa; phylum Chordata; class Actinopteri; order Cypriniformes; family Danionidae; genus Danio; species Danio tinwini. The sequence continues at coordinate 7,338,272 of CAIGQZ010000320.1, read as the reverse complement.
GTACCGGGTACAAAATAATGTCATCGGGAAATAACTAGTTTTTAGAGGTCTGTCTGTATCAATAATGCCATATGCGAAACTGCGTGAAAGCTTAGAATATCTATTTTCATTGCATGTGGGTATGGGAAGCTTTTTCATTTGGAATTCAGGTGGAATTACCCAAAATAGCCCAAAAGCCTAAGAGGTTAATCCATGATTAGATTGTGGTGATAATTCAAGCAATGTAAAATAGTCTAATTTGTCAACTAAAAAAAAAAAATGGTAATTTACTGATTCTAAGGCTACTTTATGACTTTGTATTATCAGTAAGACATTAAAGAAAATTTTTAGCTGAAAATGTGGTAGAAAGTACAGTTGAGGTCAGAATTATTAGCCCCCATTAGATTTTTTTTTTCTCTTTTAATTATTTCCCAAATTATGTTTAACGGAGGAAAGAATGAAAATGTATTATGTACTGTCATCATGGCAAAGATAAAAGAAATGAGTTATTAAAACTATTATGTTTAGAAATGTGTTGAAAAAAATCTTCTCTCCGTTACACAGAAATTGGGGAAAAAGTAAACAGTGGGGCTAATAATTCAGGTGGGGTAATAATATTGACTTTAACTGTACATATTCTGCACAATATTATTTTATATCCCTAACTTAATGCTTAATTGTCAACCTTGATGACTATTAATAAACCTAAAATTGGGAGTTTAAGGCAAAATAATAGTTATTGGTTTATTAATAGTGACAATTATATAATAAACGTGTAAGTAAAACTAAATAATGCATGTGGGTTCTGGTGATACATTGAAGTCTTATTTAGCAAAACAATCAAATGGTATTAACTATTGGAAAAAGTTAGATCAGAATTAGAAAACAACTTATTTCCTACACTTCACCATTTTCCTCTTTAACTGGCAGTCTAACTTGCATCTTTACAATGTCACTAACTCCAGCTCAGTCTTAGTGTGCCCCTGCAGTTCTGTTTATGTATTTATGTATTTCAACAGTATTAACTATTGCAATTTTAACTGTTTACTAAACTGTATTTATTAAAGCTTGAGTAACCCTCCTACATCTGGATCATTCCCCTTTTAAATTTGAGAGCATACTTCTCCCTAGTCATAGAAACTCTTCTCATGTAGGAGATAGAAGCCTGTAGAAGTCCCCAGTTAAGTGCAGAGGGAAAATGTAAAGATTTTGCGTTTTAGTACTGTATGTATATTGAATTGCTAAAATTGGTCCTTAACAGGCCCATTAAGCTCTTATAAATTTACAGTAAAACAGTTTTTTGGGGGGCCTATTTTTTTTTTTTACATACAGTGTAGGATTGTGGTCAAGATTGTATTGTGGCTGCTGTATGTTTTATTCAGAGTAGTACATCTATATGCTAAATACTGACATTTGGTGGCATGCGAGCTTTAATGTGACCCTTTAATAATGAGCAATCTAAAGCCTTGTTCCATATTTTTTTTTTCTTGAAAGTCAATGAAATCATAACTGAAAGGTCACACATTGCTGATTTTCTAATGAATTAAGATGTATTAATCAGCTACACAATCAGACCAATGAACGCTTTTCCCTTCAGACTTCAAGCAGAGAACACCAGTTGATCTATCGGAGTCGCTGTTAAGCTGTGTGCCAACCGTTAAGCTCTTGACCTTCTGACTAAAGATTTTAATTTCCATTTTGATTTGACCTCAGATTAGCTTTAAATGACGAGTCTCAAATCATTACCGGCACTAAGAGCTGAAGGATGGGCGGCCATTAGGATTCAGCTGAATCACGGTTTTAGGTTAGACATCGATATTGACCGATGAACAGGCTAAATCGGCACTGACACTCGAGTCAATTGTAAAACCGTGCATTTTGTATTTTAGGCAGTCTTTCTTTTGGGTTCCACTATGCTCCGCAAACACTTTACTAGAAAAAAAAAGAGAAGAATTAATGCTGCAGTAAGGACCAAAACAAGAAGTCAAAAAATAATACCAAATAAATTTGCAATCTCGGGCTGACTTTCTATCAGTATAATGTGTTTTCTTAGTTTCGTGAAGTTCAAAATACAAAACAGGGCATTATTAAGACACATCTATGCACTCACTGTGGTCATGTGCTTTATCTAATGCCCTAAAGCACAACCACAAGCCACATATACACGTCATTTTATAAAAACACTACTACAGACATATGCATATAAAATATCCACAGTGCTTTTACTATTGCTAATGCCTTTACCATTAGATTTATGGGCCTGAAAGACTGCAATAAAAGCAGTGAGGGTCCTTATGCAGAGGAAGTGATGCATCTTTTATAAGATCTGCAGGAGAGAGATTACGAGATAATGGAAGACGAGAAGGATGAGCAGGAGGGTCGGAGAGAAACAGGACAAGATACTCTGTAACCTTTTAGATTCAAGTGCTTTGTGTAACGATTAGCATTCAGTCATTGAAAGTGCATTTACACATCGTAATCACTGGACTGAAGAGGCATAGAAAGTGAATCGCTATATAATGTGAAAAGGCCAAATGGAGACTGAGTCATTTTATGTAGGGAATACCAAGGAGTGTTGTAGCAACATTATGTTTTGTCATCTTTGCTTGTTTACTAGCAAGGTGTACCCATTGAACTGGCTAGTAAGAATGTATAATTATAGTAGCTCATTTTGTAGTGGTGAATTTGGTGGCTTTTGCACTGAGTAGTTAAAAGAACTAGCCACCAGGCCCAGACTGGCAAGAAGTAATTTCACGAAGTGTAACTGACAATGGTTCTTTCCATCAGTCAGTGTTAATGCACATTTTGATGTTTTGCATGATAAACGAATGATGGAAACGGCAAATTTAAAATAAAAATCCCTTATTTGGCAAGTTTTTATGCTTGCTTGAAGATGTTTTGGACACATTTGCTAAATAAACTCTGGCATAGCATACATTACACCCCATTACAACCAAATTGCATGTTGCGGAACCTCTATTTTGCTTGCCTTGTTTGCTGTTGGTTACCAATACTACAGTCAAAGACTATTGAATACACAAGATGAGTCACTCGTATAGTTTTGAATAAGGAAAAGTGTAACGGTCAACATGGCGAATGAAGCCCCGCCTTCTAGTATAGGAGCCAATCAGCTAACGCTATAGATTGAAGATTCTCCGGGGGCGGGGCTCAGTCCAGAAGTGAGTTTCTGCAGATTTTGTGTGATTTCAACGTTTAGAAATGAAACTAAAGACACAGTTGTTGTTTAATTTTATTGGTGATTTCTAATTTAAAATATATTCATAAGCTTGGCAAGCAATTTTGGAGAGTTTGACGTTTCCCCATTCAAACAGAATGCCTGAGGATACTGCCCGAGAGGCGTTTCAAAGGTAGCCGCTGAGTGAAATGACTTGTCTTAAAGGGACTTTGCTACAGTAAGCTACTCTAACAACTTGATGGAAAGACGTAATTCTTTTTTTTCTTTGAATTTTCTTATTTTTTGTAAACTTGGGAAAAAATCACTTTACATTAATGTAGGGATGAACACCTGGGTACATAAAGCAAAATAACCTGAGGGTCAAGGTCACTGAGACCAAAGCTGTATTTTTGTCTTGTGCATATTGAGTATTGAGCTTAGACCATAAGTGTCAACCTCAGTTCCTAGAGGGCCACAGCTCTGCACAGTTTAGTTCCAACCTTAATTAAACACACCTGATCAAACTAATTGAGTCCTTCAGTGTTGTTTGAAACCTACAGGTAAGTGTGTTGGAGTTGGGTTGGAACTAAACTGTGCGAGTCTGCTGTTTGACACCCCTGACTTAGACGATACAGTTATAACCTACTGTATAATAACTTGTAGTGCTACATATCGAGGCTAAAAAAAGAACACTATGCAACAGGTAAAAATATGACACTTTACAATATTGTGCTGGTATTTCATATATTTTGTATTCACCCAATTGGTGTACACTTACACATTATTAGTATTACCTATTGTGCTGGATTACCCTGCTTCAAAAAAGGAGCTAATTAAGTTCTATGAAATGGGGTTCCTAGAACTATAATCATTCCTGGTTGCCTACTTGGAAACACAGCAAAAAAAATTGTCAATAGCTCTAGGAACTGATTGATCTAATAATGTAGCTTGAGCTCTTTAAATCAGGATGGATTGACAACAAAATGTTGTGAAAGTGTGTTCATTCTGAAGGCCTCATGCTGTAATCCCTTCAAAGGTTTACTGCCCCAAACGGAGAGCTTCAAAGCGATTACAGGAAGCCAAAAAAGTATCTGAAATGCACTTATGCATAATCAGCCTCACAAATTAAACACGTGCAAAGAATCACATGAGTCAAAAATTATCCATCACTTGTACCCTTGGAGATCCTTCATTCTGAAGTGCCCTGTAAAGCTGCCAGATTTAAGCCCTGTGGTTTGAATGACACTTCAATTGACTCTATTGTTCTTACTTTGATATTTCCAGATTTTAACACATTTTTTTATCTGTGGCATTTTAATATGCTATTGCTTTTAGTTTACAATTATTATTTCCGCTGTTTAGTTACTGTTATTGTTCTTGATGAGAATGAGCCTTTATTTCAGTATTTCCTAAAGAGCTAAGAATTGGTTTATTCTACAGATAGTAGATCAGTCCTTTCCCAGTTCCACGGGCCAGTAAACAGTGACTGAGGTGTTCTGCTGTTTGCTTTCCAATAAAACAGATGGGGTAGAGAGGGAGCCATGGTGCTGATGGCTGGAGAAAGGTTAGGTGAAGGTAATGAGTTTTGGCTTGGACAGTTTGTGTCATGCTGTTCCTGAGGATGACCGTCCACTCTAGAGCTTGTCCGCTTTGAGTAAAGAGGAGGTATTATTTATTATTTATAATTATTATTATTTTTTTTAATATGGTGCTGTTTTGCCTTTATTGAGACAAGACTGCATAGACTGAAGAAAGTAATGTCTGGGGGCAGGATCTAGAAAGATCTCCTGGCTCGGATTTAAAGTGAAATTATGTCATCCAAAATGTTGTTGCTATATATGTTGGAGAGCAGCACACATGGCAACTGGCTCAGTCGAGAGATTTGTTGAAGTCAAGTCAAGTTGAGCTTTATTGGCATTCCGTTACATGGTGTTACATAAATAAACATACATATTGTAACCAGGGATGTGACACTGACAACAGGGGTAAGGATCCAAATGCAGGGTTTTATTAACAGGATGGTCAGGCAAAAGCAATGATCAACACAGGAGCAAACAGCTGTATGAGGGCAATCCAGAGTCGTAGTCGAAATAGCAGGCAAATGGTCAGAAGGCAGGCAGCATACAGGAATGATCAAACAAAACCAAGCATAGGTTCAAAACACAGAAGGCAAGGAAAACGCGTTGTAATGTCGCCTAACAGATAACAAGACTCAGCAATAACTGAGTGTTAGTGAGCTGTATTTATAGTGCAGGAATCAGTCCAAAAGCAGCTTCAGCTGTCAGTGTCTAATCAATGGTGACTTGGAGCATGTGAGTGTGTGTGTGGCATGACACACATGGGTTTTGTAGTCCATATGAGGCAGGGTTTGTAGTTCATGTGAATGTAAGTGTATTTACCAGCGATCTCTGGTTGTAGATCGCTGGTGATCGTGACACATATGAACACAACATTGAACATAAGAGCCTTTTTAAAAATCTGTTCTTAGCTAACTTACTCAAGTGACAATCTAACTATATGCATAAACATAATATATGAAGTACAGTAATGTCTAAAATTCTGCTTTATAAAGTTTCTTGTGTTTCAATGGATGCATTAACTTCTCAGCTTTTTAAAACTGCAAATTTACGCTTTAAACAGTGTTGTAGCTTTAAAAAATTTACCAATGTACATTTAGCTTTATAAAGAAATACTGGCTCAATCAGACTAGCCTTCATGTAATGTGGTGCAAACCTAAAATAATATGATTGACAGGAAAAATTGAAAAACCCAAAAGTACCTTCAGTGACAATGAATGCCTGTAGATGAGAGATTAAAAGGTTAAAAAAAGGTAAAAAGGTTGGAAAGTACCCTCTTTTGAAGACTTTTATATAGTCCAGGAGGGGTATTACAGGTTTTTGCTTTGTAAATGATATTCTTTAAAAAAACATTGTATTCAAAGCTGCACGCACAGTAGTATACATGGCAATAAATGAACTATACTTCAGACTTCAACATACTCTAAAACAAGATTATCTCAACGGGTTTCTCTGGTTTGTTATATATGGTGTAGAAATCTTGCTCTGAATACTTGTAAATATCAATTCATTCTGAAAATGAGTGTCTGCAATGACCTCTGACAGCTTTCGGTGCAAGCTTTTGCTGACCCCTACAAATCACTTGAGTGAAAACAACTTTTTATGTAGCTTGTCAAATCCAGAAGCATTTATTCCACTCGTGGAGCAGGTTTACTGAGGCCTGTCCCTGCTGATATCTGTACCTGTCGGAGGTGCTTGAGCTTCAACGCTGAGCCATTAACCAGTGGAGCGGAAAAGCAGAAGCCCACAGCAAGGGCGACACTGACTGCTTACACTGAGCGAGCACCATGATGAACTGCTCCACCTCTCAACTTACTCACTCACTTCTCATGGTCCAATGGAAAAAAAGTAATCAGATCACAAAGTTTGATCGCAGCCCTGGCTCTGATATTGAGCCTCTCCCGTTCTGTCTCCACTTAGCCCCTAGTGGGTTTCAACTTTCTCCTCTGAAAGTTTCACTCTGTGAAGTCATGCATCTTCCTCCTCCACCTCTTTACCACACAGCCTCAGTCCCGCCATGCATAATTCAGTGGAGTTTTCTCAGGTTAAGTTCACCTTGGTACAGGGAGGTGTTGGCTGGACGGCGAAAGAACATCTTGTCTGCAATCAAACGTTATTGAGCTCGTCGCTCTTCAGACACAAACAGAAGCAAAAAGCACTAAAGATTCCCAAGGGTTTGGCTTAAAAGCTAAACCAATGAAAGTGGATGACAACATGAGTCAACAGAGCACTTTGCTAATGGGAAACATTCTATTTTCGCACTAAAAGACACAGGGGTGGGGGGAGGCATTAGCGAAATCAAAAAAACATCCACCTACAGTTGTGGCTCTTTTAATTACTGTAATTTGCAGTAAATCATTTCATTTGTTGGGGTATTACGGATGGCGTCTGGGATAGACTCATTAAATGCTGCCTGTCGCGAACGAAGCAATTGATTTGCATTAATCTGCTGAGACTGAGTGAAATTTAATGGAGCTTTGGGAAATGGCAAACATGATGGTCTCAGTTCAATCTGTTATGAGATCATATCAGGATTGTTCTTCCTGCATCATGCGCTTAATGGCCAAAATAGCTTTTTTAGGTTTTAACAGATAATGAAATCAAATTATTCGGGTCACTTTGACCACATAAGCCGTTTGGGGTGAGATACGTGCATTATATCTCCTGGTCCAGATAAATGTCTAATGCAATTTAACAAATAAAGGTGGAAACTGTGATCACATATACACTCACCGGCCACTTTATTAGGTACACCTGTCCAACTGCTCGTTAACGTAAATTTCACATGACAGCAACTCAATGCATTTAGGCATGTAGACATGATCAAGGCGATCTTCTGCCATTCAAAAGTTCCCATCAGAATGGGAAAGAAAGGTGATTTAAGTGACTTTAAACGTGGCATGGTTGTTGGTGCCAGACCGGCTGGTCTGAGTATTTCAGAAACTGCTAATCTACTGGGATTTTCATGCACAACCATCTCTAGGGTTTATAGAAAATGGTCCAAAAAAAAGAAAATATCCAGTGAGCGAATGCCTTGTTGATGTCAGAGGAGAATGGCCAGGCTGGTTTGAGCAGATAGAAAAGCAACAGTAACTCAAAAAAACACTTGTTACAACCGAGGCATGCAGAAGAGCATCACTTAACGCACAACACTTCGAACCTTGAGACGGATGGGCTACAGCAGCAGAAGACCACACTAGGTGCCACTCCTGTCAGCTGAGAACAGGAAACTAAGGCCACAATTAACACAGGCTCACCAAAATTGGACAATAGAAGATTGGAAAAGCGTTGCCTGGTCTGATAAGTCTCGTTTTGTGCTGCGACATTTAGATGGTAGGGTCAGAATTTGGCGTCAACAAAATGAAAGCATGGATCCATCCTGCCTTGTATCAAAGGTTCAGGCTGGTGGTGGTGTAATGGTGTGGGTTTATATTTTCTTTGCACACTTTGGGGCCATTAGTACTAAATGAGCATTGTGTCAATGCCACAGCTTCCCTGAGTGTTGTTGCTGTTGTTTATGACCACTGTGTGTGCATTCTCTGATGGCTACTTCCAGCAGGATAAAGCACCATGTCATAAAGCGCGAATCATCTCAGACTGGTTTCTTGAACATGACAATGAGTTCGCTGTACTCAAATGACCCCCACAGTCACCAGATCTATATCCAATAGAGCATCTTTGGGATGTGGTGGAATGAGAGATTTGCATCATGGATGTGCAGCCGACAAATCTGCAGGAACTACGTGATGCTATCATGTCAATATGGACCAAAATCTCTGAGGAATGTTTCCAGTACCTTGTTGAATCTATGCCATGAAGGATTAAAGTAGTTCTGAAGGCAAAAGCGTGGGTCCAACGCACTACAACTAAGGAGTACCTAATAAAATGTCCAGTAAGTGTATATACAAGCGACATTCTAATATAACTTGTCTTTTAAAAACAATTCAACATTCAAAATCTACAGCAAATTTAAAGTCTATGCTGAATTAAATGTAAAGTATTTCTGCACACAACTATTCCAACATAGTTTTTGTTGCCGTTCTAGGACATGTAACACTTTACATTTGTACTAAAATGGAAGTTTATATGCAAATGCATGATGAGCTGTCATATCAACAAACCATCATGCAGAAACCCCACACCAAGAGCTCATTAACTGTAGCACAAATGTTTAATTAACACATGCTTTATGGACCATGTGTCTCTTCGGCATGTCAATTAATTAGTTTGAGGACAGTTTTCAGTTCATCTATTAATTTACAGGTCTGGAGGCTTCATGCAATGTAATGCATATCCATTTGTTTTAGTTTTAGGAGAATACAAAGTTCTTTTGTGAAACTCCTGATAGGTCACACCTAACCTGCTCCTACATAATCAACTGCATATGATTGGTTGCTGTCGCCCAAGCAGCCCAATAAGCTTGCTCCTCAATATTTGAAATGCCTCAGTGTTGTTTTACACTGGCAATGTGGAGCATGTTTTCAGATGATGGCCATCCGAAAAACATCAAAGCAAGACAAACAGCTAAAAGATAAGTGATGATAATCTTTTACTTATTCATGCGCTTCTGGTCCACTGTTTCATGAAAGTGTTGGTACAATCCAATCCAAGCTCCAGGTAAACAACTGTGTTTCTAAACAAACTGCAGTGTTGCTTAAAACTTGTTCAGAAGCAACAGATAAATGAAATGCTTCAACAGGGATTCAAAGGATTAATGTCATGCTTGGCTGCTTATACTTTGACTTATTCAACACAAAGATAGAAAATTGTGCAGTCCCATAGTCCATGGTGGTGGAAAAACACCATCACTATGTGTTGTCTTCTTGTTGTCCTGCCTTGTTTGGAGGGAAGACATTTTTTTTTCTTGGAATGAATCAATGAATCTGCATTTTCATGTCTGCTAAATGAAGCGAAGGATCGAAATATGCATTTGTCACAAGCTTCAAATCGGATTTAATATATTAATGTGCACAAATTGCTCAGTTTGCCCAGAGTCTCCTACCATGAAGCTTTGTGTTATGTTTATTTTGTTTTTTTTATTACTTTATTGGGTGAAAAACCATATATGGTAACTTTATTGCCATTGATTCCTTCCTTCCTTCAAAAGAATTTCAAAGTTTTCAAAGGAGGCCTGTCCTCAAACCCTACCCTTAAACCCAACTTTCATTGTTGATGGGCAAATTGTACTAAAATGCACTAATGTCAAGTCAAACTTTATTTATAGAGCACTTTAAAAAGACAGAAGTGAGCCAAAGTGCTGTACAGAAATATACAACAAAATAAGCATAATATTATACAAAATACAAAAAAATACAACATAAACTATAGCTAAAATACCTAAAAAAGCATGTCAACAACAACAAAAAAGTTTAAGAGCTGATTTAAATAAGAACATGGAAGAGGCCTGTCTAATGGGCTGCAGCAAATCATTCCAAAGTCTAGGACCTACCACAGTGAAAGTGTGATCCCCTTTAATTATGCTTTGTTTTTGGCACAATCAGGAGAAGCTGATCCGCTAACCTGAGAGAACGAGTGGGCTTATTAGGGGGTATCAGCTCAGACATAAAAGGTGGGGCAAGAATCTTATATAAAAGAATCTTTAACTGTATTCTAAAACTCACTGCATTATACAGTGCATTACAGTAATCTAACCGAGTGGTCATAAAAGCATAGATTACTGTCTCAAACTGCTGTTTTGGTATATATTGCTTTATTTTTGCTAGTTCTCCTAATTGAAAGAAGCTAGATTTAACTACCGCTCCAATCTGATTCTTAAATTTAAAATTTCACCCCTAATGCCCCATTCACACAGGGTGTCAGCGTCAACGCTTTCCATTCAGTTTGAATGGGTGATGTCAGGCTTTGCTGAACTGCATTGTGGATCTGTTGGTGCCGCTTCAGGGGCATTGCTTGCTGCAGAAGTTCTCAACTGTTTTAAGCACCAACGGAAGCGTCAGTCAATCAGATCACTTTATTCAAATACCCCAGCTCAGACAGTAGCTGATTGCAGACTAATTTCATTGGCTGATACTGCTATGACAATCACGTCAGCCCCAATTTCAGACACACCCTCAGTCAAGCGTTGACGCCGAAGCCCCATGTAAATGCATGGTAAGTTTGTGACTGTAGGCTTAATATGCTGAGCTAACAAACCCAAATTGACCAGAGAAGTACCAACGGTACCTTCAAAAACCATTACTACTGTTTTGTTTTCATTGAAACTTAAATTAAAAGGCATCCAAGCCTTCATTTCACTAAGACAATCAAGGAGCGAGTTGACAGTCATTTTTTTTCTAAGTGGCATAATCTAATGAGAATTCATGCACATTTTAAATAATCGAGTAGGAATAAATCACAAAATCACCCTTTTGTCATGACAACTCACAGATTTATCGTATAATAATAAAAAAATTAAGTCATAAAAGTTCAAATGACTTGTAATAACCCCCAGTAACACTCCAATGGGAAGTTTTTTCCAATGATTATTTCAGTGAGTGCCCTTTAATAGTTTATGCATATCACGTTTTTTATTATACATGTTTTTACATAATAGCTTTTTAGTAAACTCTGATGATCTTGCATTTTCTCAGATGTTCTTGCATGAGTTTGCATTTTCAGGCTGCCAAAATGTCCTAAAAAGCTTTGTTTTCGGTTCAGATCTGCCATGTTAACATCTCCTAAAGTTTCTCGTAGTGCAAAGCAAAAGCTTTAAAAAGAGCCCGGTCTTTGTGGATCATGATTTATTAGTCCCAAGCTACCTTAAACGGGATGTTATTTCATTGCCAAAACAATAAGAAAAGACAATAATCAAGGGAATAAAAGCTTTTTACAAGGATGCAGGCCCACGGGTCACAGAACACTATGTGCTAAAACACTATCCCGCTACTAGACGTCACCAACCATCAACAGCAATCCAGCTCCTTTCACTGTCCAATAAAACCTCCACGAGGCTAAAGAACAAGCATGTCAGAGCAGCAAATTAAAGTGCTTTGACCTCATAGAAAGAAACTCTTACCTAAAAATACCAGTGGACTGTAATTCAGAGGGACAGGTGAGAGATGCATGCTATTGCTAAAGCAGAGATACATCATCGTCACATTTGACGAGCTCCAGTGCTTGGGTTGCGTTTGATGGATGACAGCGTGTGTAATGCCAACAGGACAGGAACAGGCCTGGGTGTTTCACTGCCATATATATATATATATATATATATATATTATACACAGCTATAGCCATATCATCCTGCAGCCCAAGACTGATTACTCACTGAAGCTAAGCAAGGCTGGGCCTGGTCAGTACCTGGATGGGAGACCACATGGGGAAAAACTGGGTTGCTGTTGGAAGTGGTGTTAGTGAGGCAAGCAGGGGGAACTCAACCTGCGGTCTGGTGAGTCCTAACCGCCCCAGTATAGCGAAGAGGACACTATACTGCTCAGTGAGCACTGTCTTTCGGATGAGACGTTGAACAGAGTGAAGCACTTTGGGTGTATGGCCATGCACAATAAATGCGCTACACACAATGCATTATATTACTGTCTGCTTTTAAAATACAAATGAATCACAAGCTCCATTTTGTAAAGATAAGCTTTGAATCCTGCAGTACCTTGTTTTAAGTAAATTTTCAAAAAGCTAACATTAGTGAAACAGAGAAATGCCATATTCTAAATGGAGGTTTACGAATGCAAAACACACTCTCACTTTACCAAAGTGAATCATAGCAGAACAGATTGATGCATGACTAGGAGGCTTCATAAAAACTCATGGCAAGCCCATCATCACTGACAAGTCACTTTTTGGAGCATGCAAGAAAAGTTGTAACTCGATAGTAAATGTAATGTTGGTATTATGTGAAATGTACTCCATGTGTTCATACGATCTTACAAAGAAAACTAAAATAAGGATGTTTTGCAGTGGTGGCATACAAGGAAGGTTGTTATTCAAATCACTTTTTTTTCATAGTGTGAGGAACTCACTCACATTTCTTCGGCTTAGTCCCTTCAGGGGTCCCCACAGCAGAATGAACCTCCAATTATTCCAGCACATGTTTTATGCTGCAAATGTTCTTCCAGTCCACAACCCAACACTGAGAGTACACTTACTCGTGAACACCCAGTGCTAACAAATTATGAAAGCATATTAATAGCTATATGCATATATAACACACAATCTGTTTTGTCTTTTTGTAGATATATTATATGAGACTTGCTTTGTATACCAAATAAGTTGTTTTAATTGGATTTGCATTGTAAACATTAAATAAAAGTTAAAAATATATAGTTTTTTTATTTCATATATTATTTTTAGCTATGATCCTAAAATCATTCCGCATAAATCCACAGATTTTTTTTCCCAAAATTCTTTGCAAAAATTGCAAAAAAATGTCTGCAGATTCTGTCTGTCTGATACTTAAATTATATCATTTACATTTTTACATCCAACCACACTTTTAAAATGTAAATTTCATACTACCTTTAATGCTTAATAAGCTAAATAAATTTTAAAATTGATGTAACGTACAAGCTGAAATGGTAGCAAAATTATTGTTTAAATGTTATTTGTCCTAAACGCATATAGACTCGGGGTTAGGAAACGTAGGGCTGCATTTTTCATCATTACACTATGGTATGTTTGTAGAAAAATCCCTTTTGAAATGTTATTTGCAAAACGATAATGTAAAATAGCAATGCATTTATTTATATAATTTGCATTCTTAATTTGCATATGCAGACATGTTTGGTACAAATGAAAATTAAATTCTAATATTAAATAACTTGATTTAAATAATTTACATTTGTCATTTCCAACCATACTTTTTAAAATGTAAATTTCATACTACCTTGAATGCTTTATAAGGTGCTAAATGAATTTGAAAATTGAATTTGATGTAACGTACAAGCTAAAATGGTAGCAAAATTATCATTTAAACTTTATTTACTGTCCTAAACACCTATAGACTCAGGGTTAAGAAATGTAAGAATGTAGGATCATTACACTATGGTATGTTTGTAGCAAAACTTCTTTTGAAATGTTATATGCAAAACGGTAATGTAAAATGGCAATGTATTTATTTAATTTACATTCTTAATTTGCATATGCGGACATGTTTGGTACAATTGAAATTTTTATTGTAATATTAAATAACTAAATATAAATAATTTACATTTGTCATTTCTAACCACAGATTAAAAATGCAAATTGCATACTAATGTTAATTCTTTTATGCATGTGTTGGATAATGTAAACTGAAATACGTACAGAAATATGCTGCGGTTTTTACATATTCCATTGCCATTTTGCATATTACACTTTGCTATGAATTTTGCTACTCATTTTCCAGAGTAAACACCCACATAGTGCGAGGAACATTTTCCTGAACATTTTATATATGTATATATTCCACACTGCATAAATAAGATAATTATCCAGTCACATGCTATAGGCCTATTACTTACCACCATGCCATTTCCATCTTCCATTGCAGGTCAACTTAATCGATCTTTCCATACTCAAGCGCTACTTGCATTAAGGTACCAAGATTAGATTATAACACTGAGATCCCAGCCATGCAAAAAATAAATAAATAATAAATCACCTCTTGCGGTTTCTAAATTTAAATCATCCCCACGGCTTTAAACCATGATCAAAGTCAATCCAATCCCCCCAAACCCACCTGAGGCTCCATTGTAGAGGGACTGTGGCTCAAAGCTTTTTTTTTTTTAATGAGATGATGGGTACTAGTATCAACTGGCAGTCCCGCCACACACCTGTGCCTTGCACCGCGCCACTCATCACTTTCTATTGACCCAGTTTAATTGGCTCCAGTGGACAAGCAGTAGCAGCTCTGCATGGATTGATTTCAGCAACTTACTGCCTGACTCTCCACATTCACACTTATAATCTGACAGACTGCTGGGTGGAAGGTCATGTGTAGTGTTTGCGCAGTGGGCTCATTATTTTGATAACAACAACAATTGGCAGGTTGTTATCACTACTTGCATGTATTTATATCTGATCATAAAATATTAGAGTGACTATACTTTAGTGTAGTGGTAGCACTTTTGATTCAGTCCAGTGAGTTTATTATTTTATAATTTCTGCACTAAAGTTGATTTGGTCAGTGACCTTTTAATATAAAACAGGCTGTTTCTTGTCACATATAAAAGTGAAAAAATAATACATAAATATATGCAATGCAGTAAATCAATCATGGCGTAATCTAGGGAGTCATATCTTTTACATTTATTCTCTAAGGTTCACTGGTTTTAGAGGAATTTAAAACAAACAAAAAATTTGTTTCTTGAAACAAAAAATAAATCAATACAGAGTATTCATTCATTTCCTTTTTTGGCTTAGTGCCTTTATTAATCCGGGGTCGCCACAGCGGAATGAACTGCCAACTTATATAGCACATGTTCTATGCAGCGGATGCCCTTCCAGCTGCAACCCATCTCTGGGACACCAATACAGAATTTATAGCTGCATATTTATTTGTACTAATACAATTTATTTTACAGTTCTTTTTGTGTCTGATCAAATGTAAGAATGTGTTTTAACCACAGCGGTTCGAACTAGTTTTGCCGAATTACTAAATTGTTATCAGTATGATGATAAAAAAAAACTGTACACTTCTAGTCAAACCATCCTTCTGCAGTCTTATACCAAAAACGGATATAAGGGCAGTATCAATAGCTAAAAATGTGGGAGAGCGTTGCTATTATGTGATTGTATTGTATTGCAATATGGAGCAATTAGGTGTTGATGTCAAATCAAAAGTAATTTACAAATACTTGAAAATGAAATGATTTAATGACAAAAATTGGCTATGGTTACAACTGAATTAGTTATAAAATAACTGTATAAAATGAAAAAATATGAAATGATAAAAACATATGATAATAATTGTACCCAGCTTAAATGTAAAAATAAAGTTACCAGAGGTAGAAGGAGAGACTGGAAGGGAGAGACAAAGAGGGTAAGTAGGTCTCAAAAAGCCTGAGAGCAGTAGAGTCAGAGAAGATAGACTCTAGAGGAGAGGAGCAGAGCAGGAGAGAAGCAGACCAGGAAAAGAGGCAGAGCAAAGTTTACCACCTATTTTGTCTCTTTCTTGACCATGTGACCAAGCCTAAATACTGAGACATTCAAAATGACCAATCAACATGTGACCACATCGTAAAAGCCCCAAAGTCCACACACCAGGCACTGATCTAATCAGTATCTGCCTTTGGAATTTGTGTGAGCCTTCTTTGGTGAAAAAGACACGTTTTGCCATTTAAACAAATGCATATAATTATTTAGCCTCTTACACAAATAAGATTCATCATGTTTACTCGGTTTTAAATGTGTAAAAGGATTCATTTTAACAATTACGCAAAACACTAGTACCTAGGATAGTTCACGCAGCAATAAACGTGTCATTATTTACTCACCCTTTGCTTGTTCAAAACCTCATTATCATCATAATCTGCTGCTTATCCGGGGCCGGGTTGTGGGGGCAGCAGTCTCAGGAGAAAACCCCAGACTTCCCTCTCCCTAGACACTTCCTCCAGCTCCTCTGGGGGGATCCTGAGGTGTTCCTAGGCAGCCGCGAGACTTGATCCCTCCAGCATGTCCTGGTTTTTCCCTGGGGTCTCTTCTCGGTGGCACATGCACAGAACACCTCCCTAGGTAGGCGTCCAAAAGGCATCCAAAACAGATGACCGAGCTTCACTTTGAGCTCCTCCCAGGTTACAAAGCTCCTGACGCAATCTCACAGCAATTCGTAACTTTTTGATTTAGTGGCAAATTCGTACAATTTAGCACGAATTGTTCATCACCCAATGACATTTGGGTTTAGGGGCAGCCGGGCGAGGTTGGGTACCACGCCTTCTTTTTAAAATCATCCATTTTCATATGACTGAACTCGTACGAATTAGCCACTGAACTGACATAACATAAAATACTTACGTTTTCTTGTGAGATCTGGCTGATTGAGCAATAAATTGAGAGCTCTACCTTTGGGCTCAGCTCCTCCTTCACCAAAACAGGCTGGTACACCGACCGCATTACTCCTGCCGATACACCGACTGACAATCTCACGTTCATCTTTCCCTCACTCGGAAATAAAACCCCAAGATGAACTTGAACTCCTCCACCTAGGGCCGAGCTTCCAGTGGAACACCATGGTCTCGGACTTGGAGGTGCTGATTCTCATCCCTGCCGTGTCACACTCGGCAGCAAACTGCCCCAGTCCATGCTGAAGGTCCATGTCCAAGGAAGCCAACAGGACAACATCATCTGCAAATAGCAGAGATTAAATCCTGTGTCCCCAAACCAGACATCCTCTTGCCCTAGGCTGCGTCTAGAAATTCTGTCCATAAAAATAATGAACAGAACCAGCGACAAAAGGCAGCCCGGCCAGAGTCTTAACATGCACTGGGAACTTATTGCCGGCAATGCAAACCAAACTCCTGCTCTATTCATAGAAGGACCAGACAGCCCTTAAAAGAGTGCCTAGATCAGAGCTGCTCAACCCTGTTCCTGGAGATCTACCTGTCTGCAAAGTTCAGCTCCAACCATGACCTAACACACCTGAACCAATTAAATAGGACCTGAACAGTACTTGATAATTACAGGCCGGTGTGTTTGGGTTGCAACTGAAATCTGCACGAAGGTAGCTCTCCAGGAACAGGGTTGAGCACCCCTGGCCTAGATCAATGGTCTCAACCTCAATTCCTGGAGGGCTGCAGCTCTGCATATTTTAGCTCCAACCACCTCCAACTCGCACCTGCTTGAGTCTCTAGTAGTCTTGAACACCTTGATTAGTTGGATCAGCATTGTTTGATTATTGTTGGAGCAAAACTGTTTAGAGCTGCGGCCCTCCAGGAATCGAGTTTGAGACCTATGGCCTCGATCCTATACTCTCAGAGCATCCCCCCACAGAATGCCATGAGAGACATGGTGAATTGCCCTTCCAAGTCCACAAAACACATGTGGAATGGTTGGGCTTACTCCCATGAACCCTGAGGGTGAGAGTATAGTCCAATGTTCCACAGCCTGGATGAAATCCACATTGCTCCTCCTGGCTTCGAGACCGAATCCACCTCTCTAGGACCCTGGCATAGACTTTTCCAGGGAGGCTGAGGAGTGTGATCCCTATTCAACCTATTTGAGTTGTTCCTCTGTTGAGCACAAGAGAAGATATAATGAAGAATGCTGGTAGCTTGCACCCATTGACTTTCCTATTATGGAAATGTCCTAATTTATTTCCCTATATGGAAGTCAATTAATGCCAGCAACCTGCATTCTTCAAAATATCTTCTTTTTAACTATGGGGTAACTACCCTTTTAAAGAAAAATAATGTAAATGCAAAAGCTTCAACAAATTCTAACAATTCTCTAATCTTTTCTAGCTTTCGATAGTTAAAACCAACAGAACGGTCTGTAAGATGAACTCAAACAAGTTCAACATGATAATCCAACTTCATCTTTATGAATTAACATTTCATTTCAACTTCCAGGAAAAAATGTCTCTTATCTTCTCAGTTCCCACACACTTTGGCATTTAGGTTGAGATAAGTTGGCTTTGGGTGATTTGGTGGCTGAATAGTATTCGGCTGGCATTACAGCAATGACAAGTGCGCAATGATAATATGACGAGCGAGAGTTAATTGGGTTTGCCCTCTCTCTAAGGGTGCATAGATTAAGAGGAATCATAAATTAACAGACCTATTGAGTGTTGATTGTGGACGGCGAGTGGAAGTTTCACCTTCATTAAAGCTTCAGCGTCTTTTTACCCTGGTGATTGGCATTCAGTGTCAGCAAGGAGACTAGAGGTCATGATGTGCTGTGGAACAATAAAGAAAGTCATGAGACTGAAAAAACTTTGTTCGTTAATGGTACGTTGACTCTGATGGAGTGACAGACTGGTGTAGACTAAAATGTATTTCTGGTATTTTAATAAGATAAACAAAAATTGGGTGTTGGGAAAATATTTAGGCACTTATCATTCATCAAGAAGACTTAAAGGGATAGTTCACCCAAAAAATAAAAATGTACTTTTTCCCCTGTTGAACACACAGGAGGATATTTTTTTTAAGAATGTCTCTGTCTACAGCTACCAGTTCTGTGTTCAAAAGAAAAAGTCAAAAAGGTTTGAAAAGAGTGAAGGTAGAGTAAATGAAACAATGTTTAGGTTTGGGTGAACTCCCTTTAAAACTCATAATATTGAATTATTCAGTTTAAGTTTGCATAAAGTATAAGACGCTATAAGTTTGGTAGCTCACCATAAATTGTACCAAACTGCCCTCTAGTGTATATTTTAGAGAATCAACTCTCAAGCTGCATTTGCATCTAGCTTTTCTGTTGCATTAAAGCGGTTAAAATGAAAAGGGGTTTTCAGGTCAAAAAAGTGCTGGTCTTTATTTTACCATACACTATAATGTGTCCGTTTATTGTTGCTGTTTAATAATAGTATCATTGCTATAACCTTGTTTACTTGATTTGCAGAAGACAGACATTAAAATGTAAGTTAGTGTAACATACAAAAAATAAATTGTCAAATATTTATAACGAAGCGTGTGATGACATATCTAAGTTTGTCATTTGTCAGCAAGTTGTATTAATTTATTCATTCAAAACTATTAAGTCTTTATATATTTTAATAATTATAATTTATTTTACTCTGATTGATGGTACGTTTTACCTACATTTAATTTTTTTTTTTGTTTAATTATTATTTTTTTTTTTTACAAATTCAAAGGGCACCGATCTTGCAAAACTTTGGGAAGCTGTATGGACAGAACTGTGTGCAGGTATAGTGCGTCCACAGTCATATTGGAGTGTTGAAAACACAACAAGTCTCTCTTTTAAACTTCCTGACGTTAAAATGGGATCTAATTCCCCACCTTAATGTGAGGGAGCAGTGCGAATTTCCTCACCCACCGATATGGATTGACCGGTGCGTATTACCATTTCCACAAGACAAGATTTGCAAAGAATCGGGGTTTACAAGATCTCTGTGATCCCTACCGCACTTGAAGAAGCAGCAAGTGGTATTTTTGTAGCATTTTGAACTACTTTTTAAGCTACAAAATTCATAAACGCTTAAATCACCACAGCTGCACACAACTATAAATGAGGACGCTTTAATTACACAACAGGACTCCCAGTTTGTGGTCATTCAATCAGATTTATTTTGTACAGTAGTTATAATGGATCTCTATACAGCAGTATATTTACCAGTTTGGTGGACATCCTGACACATTTGCCGCAATTAGATTCACAGAAACAGCACAATGTGTTAATGCACGATGTGTGCGTGATTGTTGCAATGGGATTGGCTCATTTATAGTACTGTGGTATTTGTGACTGTGGGTCTCTGTTGCAAGTTTGAGTTGCTAACTCCTGCATTTTCCCTGACATCTGACTCTGATTTTTCAGGGTGGGTGGGGAAAACCAGCTCGTTTTCATTTAAAGGCACAGACGCAAAATCAGCTAAAATTAAGAATTAAATTCTTCATTATTTAGTTCATCAAATACCCATTTATTTTTTGTCGTTTTTGTCCTTTTTGCTCTGACTTTTGAGGTCGTTTTAGTCCATTTTTCTGAGGTTTGATGTTTTTATTCTCCTGTTTTTGTCCACCTTTCTTTGAGATTTGCTGCAGTTTTTCTCCACCTTTTTTAAAGACTTGTGGCTGTTTTTGGCTTTTGTACACCTTTGCTTGAGATTTGCTGTTGTTCCTCAATCGAAGGATGTATTCGGCAAACTCACGCACTGCTCCATGACCTGCTGTGTTGTGGCAGGTGTATTTGGTGCGGTAGAGTACCTCCTTCGGGGCATCAGCTGGCACTCCGCTCAATCCTGCCTGGTCCAGACACATCAAATCTGGTACATCATTCCCTGAGAAAAACATGAAGTTTTAATTTAACATTTAGCCAAATCTTTATCTTTATTGATATTCTTTCTTTATTCAACTTTAAATAAAACAGCAGTGTTTAAGGTAATATTTCACCCCAACTTATCCAATTTGCTGTAAATTTACAGGACATTCAAAATGTACTTGATTTTAAAAAAAAAATCTTCTACCACACACTGAAGAAGATTTTTCGCTGAAACTGTGCTTTTTGGTGAATCACAGTGTAAGTGTAAACGCAAGTCAATAGCTACCAGCACTTTGAGACTCAAAGTAAGAAGAAAAAACAACATACATCACTTCATAAGACTAATGTATCATCAGAAACCACAGGCATTATAATATTTTTTGTCTGAATATATATTTGGTATTTACTCAAAATGTGCAAGTAGTCATTGACTTAAATTTTTACAATCGCCATTATCAAGTGCATCTTCAATGGCCTGAGGGTGAGTAAATTAACAGCAATGAGTTTGATTTCATTTGTATTTAATATTGAGGTACAATCATCTAAATCTGTTGTATACACCACCTGTATACGGCTCACCATGACATTAATGATTGGGCTAATGTAGCACAGACAATATGAGAGCTCTGGACTCACCAAAATATGCCACCTCTCTCCACACCACTTTTTCCTTCACCATGATTTTCTCTACCACCTCCAATTTGTCATCCATGCCCTGCAGCAGTTTACAGTCCATCTTCTTAGACAGTCTTTTCACCAATGCTCTTGCTATGGGATATTTCTCTAGCAAAATCACCTTGAGGAGATGGGAAGGGGAGTTTAATTTATAGCTATTAAAATAACTGACAAATAAAATGGTTATTAAATGGAAGTTAATAGAAAATAAAAAAGCCACCCCTCTGTACATTTTTGTATGTGTACTGTTGCTTAAAGGGATAGTTCATACCTCCATTGTAGGACAAAACAAATACTGTTGACATCAATGGTTACTGGTTTACAATATTTGTCAGTCTTCTTTTGTTTAACAGAACAAAAAAACACAAATTGGTTAGGAGTGATCAAGGTTGAGTAAATCATAGCAGAATTTTCGCTTTTGAAAGTGAACTAATTGTGAACTATCCCTTTAAACAGAACCACGGTTTTAAGTTGAACAAATATTGGTAACACTTTACAAAAAGTTTGCAATAATGTTAGTTGAAGTATTTAACTAACATTACAGCATTTATTATCCTTTGTCAATGGTAATGAAAAAAGTTTTTCAACTATTTTATTTCCTCTGCAATTAAGTTATTACAAATAATATTCGTTTGGTGAGAATAATACACATATTGTGTTGTATTACTCTTAATTTTTTATGTGATGTGGTGGATGTACCTTCGACCCTGAAACTAATTTCCCTGTGGGACAATAAAGTATACCTTAAGCTTAAACGTTGAACTGCTATGCTGTACATGTATTGTTCATTCTTAGTTCATGTTTGCAAATACATAAACTACATATCCTTATTGTAAAGTGTGACCCAAATATTTTACTATCAAATATTTTCTATTTTTTTCCCATTGTATATTTTCCCTTTGTCACCTTTTTTCAAAGTGGTTTTGCGCTTTTTATTATCCATGTAAATGATCAACTATTTATCAGCATTCAATTATTTCCAGCCATTCCTTTCTTAATGTTGGTGTACATTTTTGTACGTGTACCATTGCAATCATGATTTTTTTTAAACAAGGGATGGGCGGTTAATCTAAGAGTAATTGAAATTGACAACACAGAACCTATAATCGATAAAAAAATTAAGTCAATTTTTTAAATTACTTTCCCTACCGCGTGTGGAGTCACCTGACCCCGCTCTATTAAGGCTGATTTATACTTCTGCATGAAACAAATGGGTATGGTCCGGTGCAGCCTTCGCGCGGTCGTATACCTGCGCACCTCTTAATAAATGAAACTGCACGTCACACGTATGCACTACATTGACGATGACTGGAAGCTGTGCCTTGAGACGGCATATTTTTTAATACAATAAAATTATTATTTACATTTAAAATATTTGTTTGCAGAAGATTCAAGAAATGCACTGTTTAAAATATTATTTACAAGATATAGAAAAGTTCTTTTATTTAGAAAAGATACTGCTTATTTTCTATTTTTAATATGAATGTTTCCAAAAGTAAATAATAAATAATAATCATACATAGTGTGTGTTTCCAATTATTTTAAAATCAAGTAATGCACCCTTCATTCAAAAATCTCTCACTTGTAATATGTGAGCATATTTACTGTTCAAAACTTATCAGTAAACTGTGAGGGCAAAAAAATTTAATAAACTAATAAAATAATTGTTCGTTAATCGTAATTAAGTTAAAATGTTCAAATAATCAAGATATTAGGCCAAATCACCCAGCCCTACTATTAACCACATTTTAATCTTTCCTGACACTTTTTTGTTTTTTGTATATAATTATATAGAAACAAACAGTGGAATAACCGCAGATTCGAACATATGACAGTGAGAAGAAATATAGCTTTTTTTATATTGTTAATTAAAGTGCAATTATTATAGTCGCACATGTAATTATATAATGTAGTTATTATAGTCGCACACTAATGTAGTTCCAGGCATATCTTGACCACATTAAACTGAATGATTTCTTTTTTCAGTTTTCACAGCCTACAATATACAAAAATCGTATGTATAAAATGGATGCATAAAAATTGGATGTATAAAATGTCTTCAATACAACACTAGTGTCGTGTAGCGAAACAGACTGAGTTTATTCCCTTTTTTTACTAATGCTACAAGTTATTAGAATTTTCTCTAGCTATCCAGTTTTTTTTTTCTTTAACGAACAGATCAGTCTCCGTAAAGACCGTCAAAAATTGCCAGTGCCGACTATATTTCAAGTCGTCACGGCGGGGTATTGGGTAAAGTTTTCAACCAGCAATAATCGCGCCTCGGATAAACCTCATGGGCTACGATACTGCCACTGCGCAAGGATAACCTGTTTGACGACACGTCTGAACACTGCTGTGTCTCAACCCATGTGATGATCAATGGTGAGATCAGCAAAACTCACTAAACCTCAGCAAACTTCACAACACTAGACTTGCACTGATAGAGAACCGCTGGATATTAAAAAATAATTCTAGTTGTGCATTTAAAATCTACTTTTTGCTTAATTTATACAAAAAAATGAGAGGGATCGCAGTTGCATGATGGGATACAAAGGATGGGGGTTGTCTTTGTGTGTTGAGGCAGGGGGGGGATGGTGGATATCGGGGGTTGGTAACAAGATAACCAGAATCACCTTCACTCCTTCTTGCTTAAGCATGTCGATGCCGATCTTGTCTCTAATGTTGATGGACACCATCTCTTCTCCCTTTGCTGGAGTATAGATCTGTCCGTCTGTCAGACATCCAGACACATTACACAGAAACAGCTTCACAACTTCAGGTTTGTCCTTCCCGAAGTAACCAAACCTGCAACGTATAGACACACCCAGACATACACCCTCATGTGAACTTCGCACTCTTTGCATTTGTGGCTGTTTGCTAACAAAGCTGCTTAGGAACGTGAAAAGCAAGTTAATTATTGGCAATGCTTCACTGTCCTGCAAATCTTTTTCTATATTTAGTATTTTTGGATTTGTTTGCCACCTGGTATTACAATGCTTTTTGGTTAACCTCTCAAAACTGAAACTGTGCTGAATGTTTGTGGGTTTGTGTTAGATTCAGGGATGGGAAGAGAACATTTGTGCTTTTTTTACATTTTACCACCTTCAAACTTCCTAAATTCCCTTTATCTAGAGCAGGGGGTGTCCAAACTCGGAGGGCCAGTGTACAGGAGAGTTTAGCTCCAACCCTAATCCAACACACCTGAACCAGCTAATAAAGCTCTTACTAGATGTACTAGAAACTTCCTGGCAGGTGTGTTGAAGCAAGTTGGAGCTAAACTATGCAGGTCACCGGCCCTTCAGAACCAAGTTTTGGTCTTTTGTGGCTGTTTGGATGAATTATAAAAGAAATGCAGGGTTCCACACGATTCCTTCATGTTGTCCCAACAGAAATGTTTTTACAAATTTAGTTGGATTGAACATAAAACAATAGTTGTCTGAAAAATATGTGTTAAAAATTGTGTTTGTTCAACTGACTTTAAATAAGTAAACAAACAGCAAAATTTATCATCACAATAAAAGCAATCCGGTCAAATGTGTTTTTCCGTATCAATAGGAAGTTTTTGAATGTGGACAAGCTCAAAACATTTTACAGTCCATTTGGATAATCCATATTTAATGCTATCCACTAAGGGCTGCACGATTAGTCGAAAAAAGGTCTCTATCTAGATTCAACCCTACACATGATCTTAATTCAGCTTTTCTGCAATTTTTAAGGTCAGGAGAAAAGCATAAAGATGGTCTTCACATTGTTTAATATACATTGCTCAGCAACACAGGCCCCTCAAAATGGAGTT
Source organism: Danio tinwini (assembly GCA_903798205.1). Lineage (NCBI taxonomy): Eukaryota > Metazoa > Chordata > Actinopteri > Cypriniformes > Danionidae > Danio > Danio tinwini. The sequence continues at coordinate 7,313,212 of CAIGQZ010000320.1, read as the reverse complement.
AAGTGTCATATACTGTATTTATAAGGTATAATTCACCCAGAAATGTCCTTTCTGTCACAATGTAATGACATATTCGCAGCCGCAAAATCACACATGAATTGAACATGAATTGTTTGTTTATTACTGAGAGTGCACGCACATGCCCGCCAATGATGTTTTGTAAACAGAACTGTGAATAACAGGTAATAAAAGTTGTAAATAACGTTCAGTTTGTTGCAAACTGAACTCAAAGTTAAGGCAGCCATGACATGAGCGCACTCTGCAGTGAAAAGTAAAGCGCAAAGTGCGCACTTATCATCATTTAAATAACCATATCGCATTTTAGAGTTATGATTACGACAAGCGTTATGTTTTTTTTATAGCAAACACGAAGTGTTGTGCATGACAATAAATGTTTACTGGTTCAGTATAACTACTGTAGCCTATAAAATGGTGACTGTAATGCAAAAGAGAATCTGATAATGACAAATGTCTCATTTGGTCTAGTAATGTAGATGACAAATGACAAGCACATGTCTCAAACATAATAATTCAACTTCAGAATTGTAAATATTTGTATTCTGATGTCATCCTTTTAATGTAAATAAACAACCAGGACATATTTAAAGTCTGCTCAAGTCCACCATTCCAAGTCTGTACAAAATTTAGCATTTTAACCAACAGTAGACATACACATATGCCTAACATTATTATTGTTGTTTTACTATACGTTTGAGAATGAACAATAAAAATAGTCTTCTCATATCAACCTTTATTTTACCTCCACAGAATCGTGAGAAAATCGTGATCTTGATTTTAAGCAAAAAAAAAATACTGTGATTCTCATTTTAGCCAGAATGGTGCAGCCCTACATGCCATCAAATTGACAAAACTGCAAAATGATTGAAAAACTAAATAAGAATTAAATGTGTTTGAGAATAAGCATTTGTCAGTAATCCATATAAAAAACAAGAATATAGTTTAAATATTAGTGGCTTGTTTTAGGTGTGAAAACAAGACATATGTCCCAATTGCATTCTTTTACTATGCTTTAAAAGTATGTACTTTTTTTGTGAAGGAAAAGTATATGCTTTTGAGTGTGTAACTAAAGATTATGTAAGCTTTGGGACGTACTACTTCCTTGTTAAGAGATCGTTATGTTGCTTGGTTACGTCCCAAATCAATCATCTCGACACATCCGCATTTCTTTCATATTTAAATACCTTCCTTATTGGTGAAGCAGCAGCAGGATAATCTGCCATTCGCCAGTCTTTCATGCAGAGAAATCTTCTCAAGTCTTTGAGAAGTTAATGCTCAAACATATCTTGGTATAAGTTCACATTGTTGTTGCAGATATAACATGGAAAACGTGATTGAAATATTTTCCAGTTGGCTAGATATTAACTAACAGTCATTCAAACAACTTTACTGAAGTCTCTCTACATGATGGTTGGTCAAATTGACGCCCAAAGCACAATGTATTGTAGGCAATGTCGGAGGTTAGAATATGGACAGTTCTACACTTTGAATTTTTACCAGAAATATTAGAGCATCCGAGAACCATTGGCATACTGCTTTGCCTCATTCACACTAGCAGCGACTTTGTAGCTGCCTGTTGCTCTGGGTGGCAACCTTCTGCAAACGCAGGTCTGTGTAGGTCTATACAGCACGAGTACAACCGGCGTCTGGGCGAGCTGAGAGAAGACTGCGTGAGCTCTACTGGTGCACCTATTTGCTGTAGCTCAAGAAAATTGCTCTTCATTTGCATAAAGTTGAAAGCTTCTCAACGTTGTCACATCGCTCAACACGCCCACCTGGTCACCAACGGTCACTCGTATAGATGGAGGTGGCCGGAAGTCACTTGCTGTCCATTGACATGAACCATTGCTTGTTGCTTTGCCATTGCGAGCCGCTTGTAGTGTGAATGAGGCATTTTTCAACAAACTATGGTTTGGGACATACTAATTGTACTATTGAATACTATTGCATAGTATGTGAATTGGCATACAGCATTAATGTCCTGTTATTCTGCTTCAAGGAAGTTATTTATGAATAATGAATATATATACATTTATGAATACTGGAAAACAAAAATGATCATTAGGAAAATCTAGAAAAGCAGTGTTTAGCTTGTGAGCTACAGGAAAGGTTTATTTAATCATTTAAAATGTTAATCATTTGTAATCCTCAGGATGTAGAAAAAAAATGAAGTAATTTTGCTTTCTTTACCTGAGTACTCGTTGTTCAGCTACAGGCCAGTCAATGTCCACATCAATATCCACACTGTACTCGGCCTTCATCTCCAAGTACTTTGTTTTTCCACCCTGTAAAAAATGCAATGCAACAAAAATCACAACCAAAAAAATATGGAGAATGTTTGCCTGTCTATACACTGCCAAATCGCTTTTCTTATTTAGAGTTTTTGTCGTGTTTCAAGTCCAAATATCTAAAACTTTTTACATTGAGAAGCATTTTATAGACGAGCAAAACATATTGTCTTGTTTTATTTTAAGAAACAATATGCCAAAAATAAGTGAGTTTTTCCTTAAAACAAGCAAAATAATCTGTCAATGGGGTAAGCAAAGTAATCTTGTTTTTCGTTTTTACATAAGATTATTTGGCTTAGCCTACTGGCAGATTATTTTGCTTGCTTTAAGGAAAAACTCACTTAGTTTTGACATTACTTCTTAAAACAAGACATGCTTCTTGATTTAAGAATGTTTAGATATTTGGACAAGAAACAAGACAAAAAGAAATCTAAATAAGAAAAGTATTTTTTGCAGTGTAGATTTTGATCAATATTTTCATCCACTTATGCTGTAATAAAGCTGCAGTTCTGTTGCTTATCATTATTTTTGAATCTTCATTTTGTTTGTAACATTTATAAGCGTTTTACCATCATTTGTAACCTGTAATTTGGGCTCGTATGAACTATAAAGTTGCCAGTTAAGTCCTTCCCATCTCAGAATGTAGAATGTAAACACACCAGACGTTACACAACGAGGGCGCCACCTGCACCTTATCAACTGACCACAATACAGCCATGTTAAGATGCATGCAACAGTTATTTGAAATGGTCCTACAGTGGCTAATGCTGACAGTTGATTTAAACGTGTAGCAAATCCAATGAAGCAGGTAGTGAGGATTCACTCTGGCCAACCAGTGACTTGCAGTGTTCACACATCACATTTTAGTAACGCCAACCAATGTGGTTCTAAACAAGGTACCAGTTGTTGAACGCTGTAGAACCTCCCAAAAATAAGCCAAGCAGAATCAAAGTGCACAGTGTCATACCTTGCAGTGAAAAAGAGCTTTAATTTAAATAAAATACCGTCACTCATTTTAAATACCAAAGTATTACCTGAAGAAACCCCTTTTTAATGAGCTCTTTGGTAGCAATGTAAAATGATCCATTTTCATACAATTCTCCAGACCAATCCTGGCGACGCGGCCTGTGAGCTGGGTCAAGATTCAACGGTTTAGTATAGCAATTCACTAAAAAAGAGAGAGAAAACAGACAGTTTTAATGTTTAAGAAACATTTATCATCATCATTGTTAAACTATGTAATCTTTTGTCATATTTACAAATGTATAACTGTTAGTTTTGATCAATTTAATGTGTAATTTAATGTTTTTTTTCTAACTAACATTTTTTACCAATGCAAGACTCTATTCTCAAGCATTGTGAACATGTACATATGACAGTCTATGATCTAAAAGAAAGAATGTGTACAGTACAGCAGATTAACAAACCTTTCTTAACCTCTTTCCAACGAAAATTGTGTCTGCGGACCACAGAGAAGACTGAATCACATCCTTCGTTTATGAGCTTTGCAGCGTCTTTAAGATGATAAGGATGCAGGCATGGAGATGTGGCCTGGATATTACAGACGACTTTCACTTCTGTGCAAAAACATTTGATTAAAGTTAACCACTGCGCCATTATGTCCCACATGAAGCCATCTGCTGTTTATTACAGCATTACTTTTTATTTACTTTCCAGGGTACTACGTGTTAACCCCGAAAGATGAGAATGTTCACCTTATCTTTATATTTTGGGGAAAAAAGAACAAATCTGTCAACATGCTGCCAGAAGACATGTCTATTGACGTTGTTTTGTCTGTATATGCTTTAAATAAAAAACTCTCAAAGTACTCGAGAAAACCGCCGTTGATTTGAGTTTGGACCACAGTTTCAGACAATCTTATCTAATTTCCTACTGAAAAAAAGTCACCATTATCTTGAAAGTTTAGTAAATTATAAAAAAAAAACTTTCCATTTTTGTTAAAGTGTCTCTTTTAAGTATATAATAAATCTTACAAATAGTTTTGCCTTCCATTATTTATAGAGTCATTCAAATAGGCTTCATCAAAAAGTTGGGATTGTCAGGATGTGCTTTTGTTCAAACATTCTCATTTTGCACATCAGTAAATCAACAATTACATCAATAGTTGAATAATCAATATTCACCCAAATCCATGTCATTTCAATGCCAATAAATGAGTTTCATAGTAAATAGCCCAAATACCCACAATGTTATTACTATGTAGTTACATAAAATTGTATGTAATTACATAAAAAGTAAGTATGTATATAAAAATACATGTAACTATGGAGTCTGCCCCCACTTCACAATTTATATAATAAACAAGGCAGTGAGTGACTATATTGGTATACGATGCTATGAATGTTTTACATTTAACCAGATCCGGTTTCTCTGTTTGTTTAACCCTCAAGCAAACAATATTACAAGTGGACACACTGGCTTCACACACCCCTTATACAAAGTAAGTGCATGCAATGAAACATGGCTGTTTTTCCAACCTGGGTGTTCTCTGATAAACTCCTTTATGGTATCCAGGGAGCTGGAAGAGTCCTGGGATACTTCTGGGCTCCTTCTGTGCACCTTAGCACCCCATGCCACGGCAACATCAGCGATCTCATCATGATCAGTGGACACCCAAACTCTGCAAAAGCACACAAGACACAACATTGCAAAGAAACGCACCCAATGTTAGCCTGTCGACGAGAGAAGTCACGATGCAGGACCTTTTTTTAAAGACTTTGGAGTCCAGCGCTGCTCTGATCACCCATGCGATGAGAGGAACCCCTGCCAGGTTCTTAATGTTCTTCAGAGGGATTCCTTTACTCCCTCCACGAGCTAAAATAAGGGCGGTGATGTGTTTGCATGGTCGTTTCAGACGCTTAACATTGACGTTCTTGCTTACCGCTGCCATTAGTGTTGCTAGTCAATTAATATTCCCTAAGTCGTCCGAACAGTTTGCCTGATGAAAGTGTCCCTCTGTTTTGTTTCAACGCGAACTGCAGTTCGCGGTTATTAAATTCCGTAATTATCTTCGCAAATAAATCATAAACCACAGCTGGCAAGAGACCACGTCAGCCCTGCTTCATTCCAGAGAGTGTAAACCCTGGTAAAGTCTAGTAATTGTTGCGTCATCGCAGCGCGACAAAGCAAAGCATCGCCACATTTGTACAGGGCTCCCAGGACAAATGTGATTCAGTTGCACTAGTCAAGACTAAAGCCAATCTGAAGATGCTGGACTTTAGTAGTAACGAGCAAACAAAGAAAACAAAGCATAAAGGCATCACATTTCATAGATAAGACTTAGTTTTTTACGTTTTTGTATGTTATGAACTTTTGTGCTAAACAAGTAACTGTTATTGACCCTGCACTGACCATAAGGCAAAGTAACACCAACTAGCACTGAATACTAGTTTTATGCTAGTTTGGTTGAAAAAAATCAGCAGGACAATGTAAATGAAATATGACAAGATGCTGCGGTGCCAGAAACGTGTATTATTGTCGCCTAAGAGAACGAAACGTTCATAACAGAGATTCATTCACAAACTAATCGCTCCCTCCATTAGAATGAGAAGTGAAAACAGGAGACGGGTGTGTTTCAGGATACAGATTAGATTTAACAGGGAGGGAGGATATAATACATTTTCATGCACACAAACACACGCTTTTTATCGGCAAAGCCCGTGCGATCACTTATCCATCGATAGTGAGGTAAAATTATAATTTTCGTGCAAAAAAAAAATGCGTACTGACCACTGGGAGAATTCCCGATTATAGATATATGTATATATGTGTGTATATATCTCAGCCTCTGGATGGCGACTCCTCCACTGCACCTTCACATTCATTTAAAAGGTGCGCTACCCTGTACTAAAATGGCGGCTCTATTGACGCATTCCTTCCAATAGACTACAATCGGGTAGGCGACATCTAATGTAAATATCTATTATCGATAGCGGGTCTTCATGTTTTATTACAGTGTACTAGCGCATATAATGAAGAGAGATACATGCTGGAAAAAAGATAAATACAGGTAATACACAGTTCAGAAGAATAACAATAAAAGTTAGAAACGACACGGGAAAAATGTAGGAGAACATATAGATATATTTTTGTTTATTTTTCACTGTCACTCCACACCTCAGCACAGTAGAATTGCCCACCGCCAAAAACTTGGCTTGCCCTCCGCCAATAAACATCAGAAGAAAAAGATCATCGGATCTGATTCATTACTTAGTAAATTAAATGATTCATTTATTGCTTATTGGGCTAATTGTAGTGTTAGTTGTAATGAGCTACTTTTGTTGTGAAAACCTGCCAACCCTGTTAGAGAGATCTGTGAGAAAGCGCAACCGGACTTGCGTACAACCCGGAAATCATGCTCTAAAGCAAACAATCCGCAATCAAAGCAGTAAAACGGGTCATTTTATTATTATAAAACAAACAATAATCTGCAATCAAAGCGATAAAGCTGTTGATTTATTGTTCGAAGTAATTACAGTCAGACAGAAGCTGTATTAGCATTTTAGAGACATTAACATTTTTGACTCACATTTTGGCGCACTATTGAACAGCTTCAGAATCTGACTATATATTGTACAATGTTAAAGATTTTAAAGGAGTATTTGTTAATTTTTTGTCAAACTTATTTGTGCTTTTTAAAATGATTTTTAAAGGTGTGGCGTTAAAAATAAATATCGGCTTCAAAACTTTTAATCGCAAAACAAGTAAATTAAACAATTATTTTTGTTTGTTTTAATGTTTTGATACGCAGTTTGAAATGTAAAATGTAATTAATTATGTAATTAACTTTAAATCACATTTTATTAATATATATTATTGCAAAACGTATGGGATACTTTTTATTTTTGTACTGTTTGTCTAAAATCTGTCAAATAAAAATTCAATTCTCTCCCTCTTCCTCTTTCTCTCTCTCTCTCCCTCTTTCTCTCTCTCTCTCAGTTGCAATCAGATTTATTAGCCCCCCTGATTTATTAGCCCCCCTGTTAATTTTTTTCCCCAATTTCTGTTTAACAGAGAGATTTTTTCAACACATTTCTAAGCATAATAGTTTTAATAAATCATCTCTAATAACTGATTTATTTTTATCTTTGACATAATGAGAGTAAATAATATTTGACTAGATTTTTCTAGACACTTCTATACAGCTTAAAGTGACATTTAAAGGCTTAACTAGGTTAATTAGGTGAACTAGGCAGATTAGGGTAATTAGGCAAGTTATTGTATAATGATGGTTTGTTCTTTAGACAATCGGAAAAAAAAATAGCTTAAAGGGGTTCATAATTTTGACCATAAAATGCTTTAATTATTAAAAACTGCTTTTATTCTAGCCAAAATAAAACAAATAAGACTTTCTCCAGAAGAACAAAATATTATCAGACATACTGTGAAAATGTCCTTGCTCTGTTCAACATCATTTGGGAAATATTTAAAAAAGAAAAAAAATTCAAAGCGGGACTAATAATTCTGATTGAAGTGTGTGCGTGTGTGTGCGTGTGTGTGTGTGTGTGTGTGTGTGTGTGTGTGTTTGTGTGTGTGTGTGTGTGTGTGTGTGTGTGTGTGTGTGTGTGTGTGT
>CAIGQZ010000320.1:7280842-7305303 GCA_903798205.1 Danio tinwini | reverse complement strand
TGTGTGTGTGTGTGTGTGTGTGTGTGTGTGTGTGTGTGTGTGTGTGTGCGTGCGCGCGCTCATTTGCACAGTGTTAACATGAAGGAAAACATTAAATACAAGTTGTTTAATAGTATGCAAATATGGAGGACAAAACCTGCAAAAACACTAAATAAAAATAAATACACAAATATATAAATAAATGAGAAAATAAATCCATAAAATCCTGCATAAATAAAACAATGAATAAATATGCAAATAAAGAAATGTAAATAAAATCCACAAATTCCTGCATGAATAAATAGTTAAATAATTAATAGTGCAGGCAGGTAAATATAAGGGAAAATAAACTTCAGTTTAGCATTTTTTTATTGCCCCAACATTCGTGTAATTTATTTAATTATTTACTATTATTATTTTAATATTTATTCATGCAGGAATTTGTTTTTATTTATATACATTTATTTATTTATTTGCATATTTATTTTTTATTTATTGTTTTTGCAGGTTCCATCATCTATATGTAAAATGCTACAAACATAAAAATAACAGGTATATTAATAAAAATAAATAAAATAAATAAACTATGTATGAAATACATTTCAAATCTTTGTAATATTGTACAAAATCTCTCACACACACACACACACACACACACACACACACACACACGAGCAACTCCAGCGTTATGGATGTGACATTTGCAGTAAGATCTCAAAACATAAATTCACATAGTAAGTATGTGTTAACATTATATTGAAACATCTGTTTATATTTCCCCAAACAACTAACCACAGAGTTGTGGGAGCAGAAAAATATCAATCTGTAAACATTTTTAATATTTTAAATGAGGAAAATAAGCATGCGTTATGGATGTGACAAAAAAGTGCGAGTTTACAGAATACAACATACTTTGTAGAAATTCTGTGAATTAAACCGCACAACCCAAAAGAAACAATAATAATCAGCAGGATAAGAGCTGCTCACTATTGAACAAACATGAATGATTTTATTTGATTTGACATTTTTGCATTTATGAGGAAAAAGCTTTGTTCTGGATGTGAAATTGCTATTAAGTGTGACTTTGGTAAATCAAATATAATTGTTTGAAAAAGTGACAGAGACATTTTTGAGTATTTTAAAGTACTGTAAAATACAAGCCTACACTAAAAACGCAAAAACGGTTTTGCTATTTTGGCGAAAACTCAATTTTTGTCATGGCAAGGGTTAACATTTGCATGGAATTGCTCACAGATATAGTTTTATCCCCAACAGATCACACTTCAGTCCAGCAGATGGCGGTAATGCACATAGTTTGAAAGCTGCCAATAAATATCACAGAAGAAGACTTCACCTAGTAAACAATCTGAAAATAACCCAGCTAGCAACTTGCTCCTCCACTATTATAACACCTGCACACATTAACACAGCACTTCTAACCAATTATAATCATATATTGGAATTGCAGGCTTACAATACTCATTGATTTATCTTTCTTTCACTGTATAATCAGTCTCTGTCGAGACCGTCAAAAATTGCCAGTGCCGACTATATTTCAAGTCGTCACGGCGGGGTATTGGGTAAAGTTTTCAATTAGCAATAATCGCGCCTCGGATAAACCTCATAGGCTACGATACTGCCACTGCGCAAAGCTACCGTAACTACATTCACCCAGAGGACGCCATCAAACAGCACACCAGTCCCGTCAACGGTAAGTGAATTAATATCATTCTCTCTCCAGTAAATACGACGGCTGTGAAGGTTGCCTATGAGACGAAACGTGTCAGCATAAATATGTCTTACAAAATACTTGTTTTATGTAAGTATTTAACAGAAAAAAAGTCGATTGTGTCCCCTCGCGCGGTGCATGCTGGGACACATGACGCTTGGAAGCAAAAACGAAACAAACTGCTTCAAACCATACACAAACGCATTTTTTAACTTACAAACGCACGCGTGAATAAAAGACATTTGCTTTGCAGTCACTAGCAGTGCAACGCGTTGATTCCTCGTCTCTATTTAAATCTGAAACCTGATATTCACTTTTAATGTCAGAACTGAGAGTGACCAGCAGAGGGCAGTGCTACATAATGTCTTCAAGAGATAGTTCGACCAAAATTAATATTTGGTCATATTTGTTTTTTGATCACGAGTGTTTACAAACATTTCATTCTAATTAAACGCCACATATATTTTGAAGAATGTCAAAATCTGGTAACCATTTACTTTTTAAAGTAGGGGAACATACTATGGCAGTCAAAGGCAAGCGATTAACGCTACATACATTGTTGAAACTTACAAACGTTGAGCAAAACGTTTAACATAATAAGTTGTAAGTATTTAAATGCGGGTTTATTTTCATTATTAGAGTGCTTAGTTGATGAAAATACAATAATGTTAGCTTGTTATCACAAGCTTGGCATCACGACTAACTTTAAATGTAACTTTAAATGTATACAAATGTAATTAATTATAAAACTTATGCTATGAACGAAGTTATATTTATTTATATATCGTGAAATTATTTTATCATACGGAATGCAATTGCTTGACTATAAGTTAACTCAAGCATCCTCAACGCAGTTGACTAACATTAACGTTAAGCTACCCGGCTAGCCTGCTGTTAATTATTGTCCAAAGTACACTCAGAAACACCAACAATCAAGTGATGTTTACTTGCCTGACTCTCCAACAATCTTCGTTTTGGAAGTTCTTGCTAATCGTAGAGAGGATTTTGAAGAAAGTTTACTGCGTGTCCAACAGATCACCACCAGAGGTCACCAACACATGCAGTTTCAGCAGATCAACACAAGAGGTCACCAACACATGCAGTTTCAGAAGAGCACCACCAGAGGTCACCAACACATTCAGTTTCAGCACATCACCACCAGAGGTCACCACCACATTCACTTTCTAGTTCACCACCAGTTCACTGGATCATTTCAGCTTTATTAATACTGCCAGTTTATGTTTTAGTTTCCATTGCTAAAGTTACCACATAAAAAAGAGAGAACCCAAATGCTTCGAGTATGTGAGTCATTTATTAAAGATAAAACTGTCAAATATATAAATATATAATATTGTCCATAATGTAGTACATTGTATCTGAAGATACAGCAGTATTTTTGAAGATCAACAGTTATATGTAAACATGCATTATAATTGCACCTGATCATCTTGTTCAGTGACCACTTTCATGTTCAGATTTCATGAAAATATTTCCCCTTCACTTACACAGGAGCTCAGCATGACACAAGCACTAATGAACGAACAAACCCATGTAATTCACCTTAAAAGTGAGTGTCAACTTCAATTTCACTCTTAATCCATGTGGCAGTGTCACATTCTTTTCTATACTGTATAGGTCAGGACTGCCCAATCTTGCTCCTGGAGGGCCAAATTAGCTCTTCAATTCAAACCAGCTAATCGAGTTTATACAAGGTGTACTAAAAACGTCCAGACAGATGTGTTGAGGCAACCTAAGGCAAAATTCTACAAGGCAGCAGACCTCCAGGACCATATTTGGACACTCCTGATGTTTAACAGTCACAAAGTACTTATTGAAAGTAAGAACCTACTCAAGAGTATGCGATTTCTGACCTGGTCTTTGTTTGTAAAGTGCTTTCTTTCAACACATCTTATAAAGATCATGTGCTCGGCCAGAAGGCAGCTGGTCTTTTATGGCTCTTCTTACACTTCTGACCACATGAGCGATTACACTAACAAAGCATTCAAATCAAATGCGTTCCCAACTTTGACTGGAAGAGATCAAAAGTGAAAAAGCTCAACACATTTTGGTCCCCTGTTAGACAAAAGGGCATCCAAATAGAGTAAATATAAACAAATTGTGCCTGACGTTACATTACAATGATCAAGATACAGAAGTGAACATAGGAAAGATCATGATTGTGGGGGCAACTTTGACCATGTTCCCAGAACTTTGAGTAGTCCACCTAGTAAATGCCCTCTTCTTTGAGACAGTCCTCATTGCAGCCGGCAGCTTGATGACGTACTGGACCAGGTCCACTACATAATGGACCATCAGCTATACCTCCCCCTACCCTAAACCCAACCATCACAGTAGCATGGGCATTACCTTAATGGGTGGTACAATGTCCACTACGTGTTGGACCTGGTCCAGTACATCATCGTGGTTGCAGACCGCAGCAAGGACATCTTGTCTTTGGTCACATTGGGGCATGAATCTGTGGCCACGCTGGATCTTCTCATCATGCTTGTGGTCTCCACCATTCCTTCCAGGATCACCATGACCTCCAGATCATTCCACTGCAGCTCCATGGCTGATTATTCAGAGGACTGTCTTTAATTACTGACGTGATTATGTTCAAGGGCGCCAACAGGAAGACAGACAGATCTGGTAGATAGGGATGACCTCGGGATGGGGTCATGGTTATCTGGACCACTTTTCAAGCAGGCTGGGACCACTATCTTCAGGCAACCTCAGACTTCTGATAGTTTTGGCACTGATCCGAGCATGATTGATATGTTCACATATGCTGTAGGAGAAAATCTGCCAGGTTCAGAAATAATAAATCAGGTCTGAAAGCTCCCTATGAAAGCAATCTGATCAATGTTTTGTCTACCTTTGGAAGTGGTCTTGACATTTTAGATACCTCTACTATATGAGTTGACAAAAATGGAACTTATACCAGGTGTAAATGGGGTCAAGGTACCAAATGATGCCTTGTTTTGCACCATTTACAATCATGAAACCAAAACGTACATAGAAAAGAGCATGACAACGATTTAAGTCAGACTCACACTGTGCGATATTTAATAATGCTTTATGATTGCAGATTGTCTGATTATACAAACATGATCCCCGTGTCGCACTGTAAGATCTTAGTTGTCAATGTCAGACTGATCGATAATCAAGATGTGTGAAACACAGACACACAAAACTCATCTCTGGAGTTTGACGTCATCAATCTTTGACACATTCGTTAATCCACATTTTGAAATAATACCTCACAGCAAACATTACCAATCTCTGGATCATTATCATACTCAAAACATGGCTTAATAATAATAACCAGAAAAACCTTTCAGTATTTCCCCACGGTGGTTTGTAGTTGTTGCGCTGATTGGAGCATCGGGATAAGTGCTCCTACTGGTTCTAGGTTTGACACTGCAGTCACACTGCAGGAAAGTGCCTAAAGATTTTAGACAGAATTTAACCAAAGGGAAAATTTGATCTCAATGGCCATTAATTGGTTGTTGGTGAACTTCTCCAACCAATGATCAATGACTACAGAGTTTAGTCTAGGATTATAGGAATCTTTTAGGATTTCCGAAATTTGTCTCAGATGGCCAAATCATGGCCAAAATTGCAGAGTGTGAGCCGGACTTTAAAGACAGACAGGTTAAAAGTGCTTTACAGGCGGTTTGTCATGTGACTGCTAGATTGGCTCCGCCCTCAGGGGTGAGGAACTGCACTTTGGGCACAGCGAGAGCTGAATTATTGCGCCGCATGGAGTTGCCCTTGCGCATGGAGTTGTTCCTGCGCATGGAGTTCCTCTTGCGCAGAGAGTTCTGGTGTGAAAGCTCACTCTTCTGCAGCGTCTGGATCAGGATGGAGGGCTTCTCGTCCAGCTCACGAGCACTGCAGCGAGGGGTGGCCACTTTGACTGTATTCCCGAACTTTGAGTAGTCCACTGAGTAGACACCCTCTTCCTCTGTCACTATAGGCACGAATCTGTGTCCCCACTGGATCTCCTCGGTCACGTAGGAGGTGCGAGCCTGAGTGGTGATGCCTGTGGTCTCCACCACTCCTTCTAGGATCACGATGACCTCCAGATCACTGCACTGCAGCTCCATCGCCGACAGATCGTACAGAGGACTGTCTTTATCAATGACGTGACATATGATCAAGGGCGCCAGAAGAAAGATGCTATTACCGGCCACTGCACTCTCAGTCTGGACATCGATCTGCTGGATGGGAATGACCTCACCCTCTGGAGTCATGGTCTTCCGGACCACTTGGAGGCGCACAACAGCGTTGATGATCATGCTTTTGCGCAGGTCGCCCACTCGGATCATAAAGCAGAGACGGTTGTTGCGTACAGCGATGACTGCGTGTCGGCTGAAGATGAGGGTTTCAGCACGGCGGTGGGATTGAGCGGTCTTCATGAAGATGCAGCCAAGCATGACGGCGTTTATTATCAAGCCAATGATGTTCTGCAATATGAGAAAGGCGATGGCGGTGGGACACTGCTCTGTTATCATACGCCCTCCAAAACCTATAGTCACCTGCACCTCGATGGAGAACAGGAAGGCAGAGGTGAAAGAGCTGGAAGAAAAAATCCCAGTTTTAGGCGGCAGAAATAAAATCCACATGAAATAAAACAACCTAATAATTTGCCCTAAATTATATGGTCCATATTTATAAAAATACAAAATACACATTGATTACTATTATTTGTTATGCATATAGATTTGTCTTGATTTTTGTATTTAGTTTTTTGGATTTTATTTAGCAGTTTTAGTTGAATTATTTTAGTATGGAATCTACATTTAATATAATTATCATACATATATTATGAGATCTTATATAGTATAAGAGAGTATAAAGTTTTATTAAACTATTATTATATATTAATTTTAAGTTTCAGAATTCTTCAAAAACAAATTAATTAACATTACATTTTAATCTTGTGACATTTATAAAAGGCCTATCGATATTGTATTGTGATATATTTGTTATTTATTTATAATTCTAAAATTCTAAAGCCAAACTTTATTTATTACTATAATTTCCTTCTTCAATATAATATTTCAAAATGTTAGGAATCATTTCTAAAACAGTTTAAATTTGCTTTTTATTACATTCACTATAAATTAATAATTTTATTCATTATTATTTTACATGTAAAACGTAAAACATTTCCACGTATTGACAAAAGCATTTTCCTAAAACGTATATTTATTAAACAAAATTATATAATACCATAATAAATACACTATAAAATGAAATATATATTTAGTTAGCAACATTTTTATAGGCTAGATACAAAAGAGGATAGACATATTTAGGATATTTTAAACTCTCCATCTGCACAAAAGTAATGCAATCAAGTCAGACGCCTCTGTTTCAGTTACTCAACACGTTTTTTTACACGCTGACCAACCGCACTCACTTGACATTGGTGACGCACTGCTCCACGGCAGGTTTACGGTCGGTGTCCAGATCTCCGTGCCCGAAGGCCACCAGCCACCAGCTCATGGCGAACAGCAGCCAGCTGCACAGGAAGGTCATGGTGAAGATGACCAGCGTAAAGCGCCACTTCAGATCCACCAGAGTGGTGAAGACGTCCTGCAGGAACCGGCCCTGCTCTCGGATGTTCTTGTGCGCCAGATTACACGCGCCGCTTTTGGCGATGAAGCGCGCTTTATTCACGCGGTCTCTGAACACCGGTTTACGCGGTACCCGGGACACCAGAGCCGGCAGCGCGAATTCCTCCGGGATGATGCTCTTTCGCGGCAACATGATTTACAACAAAAAAAAACTTCTCCAAAGACTGTCAAACGCGCTTAACAACCATCCTGTATCCGCGCTTTAACTTTGGCGAAGTAGCACAAACTACAGGGAAAATAGTAGTTTGACCCCAATAAATAGCTTAATCCGTGTTCTTGGGTCAGTTTCTAGAATAAAGGCTGGATAAAGAGCAGAAGTGAGTGTTTGAAGCGCTTCTGAAAGTGTGTTTCTGATGGAGATCGGGCTGCTCTACTGAACTCATGGGCGGTACATCCCCGTCCTACAGCCTCCGACAAACACTCACACCGGACAGAAGAGCGCTTTAAACTAGCTACTTCACATTAAATGGGTTATATTCTCTTTTACTGAATAAAAGCAATCCATTTCTTTTTGTAAACTAAAAGCAAAATAAAGATTAGCCAGTGCATGTAAAAGAAACAAACACAGATTATACCAACATATAGGCTAAATGAGTCGCAAAATTATTGTTATTGAATTATTGAATTTTAACATTTACATTCTGAAGGGAAAAAAACGCTCGAATTGTCGGTGCATTGTTCCTAATACGATATTATAAGAGGGTGAAGACATGTAATAACCGCAGGAGGGCGCTATGGAGACTTTATTTAAGTTTAATTAAATCTAAATAAATTACCTGTCAAATGTATTATTCACATAATAATAATAATATATTTTAAACATTTTAAGCTTTGCTATTCGACATAGATTTAATTCAACTAATAGTTTTAAGTTTTTTTAAACATGTCGAAAATGATAATAACAATAATAATGAAATAATAATAGCCTAATGATCATAAATAATACATACGTTGTTTTGTTTTAATAGCAAAAGCCAAAATAAACGTTATTAACTTTTTATCAAGTTATGTGTGCATGTATATTGTTGTCAATACTACTACATACACAATATTTTTACATTTTATTTTAAGTAAACAATAATATTATTTTTAACATTCACAAAAGCCTTTTAAGAAAGTATGAATCTGTTTATCTTTTTTTCTATGACTGCTGTAGCTGATTATTATTATATTATGCATTATTCTCCAATATTCTCCGTTAGAATGACATATATTGTGAAAACCGCAATACAAACCAATCATTCTCCACTGAAAATGTTTCTCCTCAGTTTGCACACATCTAGGCTACCCTCACAACTTTAATAGCCTCTGTGCTTCAGTACATTTTAAAGCAATTATTTTATTTGTTATTTTATAATAACACGTTTCTCAAATAGCATAATGTGATATAATATATAGTAATATAGCATACATGGGTTTTATTTAAAAAATGCAAAAATGTGAACAAAAGGGGGCGCTGTTTAGCAAAGTATTTTCTCCATTGATGCAAATAATATTAACATTTTTTTAAATTTAATAACTAGTTTACTATTTAAATGTTGCTTTAAAAAATGCAATAGCACTCAGCAGAGATAAGTAAACACGCAAAGATATTTTTATTTTAAATTCCTGTGTAAAAAATTAGGCACACAATATAATGATGTTACATGCTTATGGTACAAATGACATATTTATAATTACATATATACATTTTTTCAAACAGTCCATCAGGACAAACATGCGAACAGCCGTGGTTTTGATCTGACTGTGTGTGTTTCCACATCACCGGTCTCTGTGAAGTGTGTATACGCACATGCGCAGATTCGCAAGTTACTGGAATTTCGCTGCTCATCGCGAATATTAACAAACATATTCATAAAACATTGGGCTGAGCGTCATTTTACTGAAGCGACAAGGAAGCATTTGTTTACATCATCTTTGGCCGTGATTTCCAGAAAGCTGAGCGATCAGATGAAGAAAAGATGAAGGATAAATGCAGAAGTGATGAGTGGAACTGGCACTGTTAATGAAGGATGAGGAAAATAGAGCACAATAAAATATCGCGTAGCAGACTCTTCGACAATCTTAAAATAACAACAATAATAACAATACTAATACTAATAATAATAAACAAATCAATAATTCAAAAAAATAATGTGCATAAAACTACAATGTATGACTTTCATGGTGGCTTAGTTTTGGGTGAATCTCATAAGAAAAATGTCCAAATCATATCGCAAAATAGGCTATAAAAGTCACAGTAAAAAAGATGGCCAACTCTTTATTTGATTTCAACAATATTAATAAAAATACTAATAAATAGCATTAAATTATTGCAACAAATCGATCTATTTTTCAATTTATGTCAGAATTAAACTACCTTAAAAATTGTGATATTTAAATCCCAATTAATATTAACTTATTTGGTTGTTTTTGAAATAATCACATTTCACTTAGAAGTTTATTATTATTATTATTATTATTATTTTAATATATTGAATTAAGTAATAGCATAACGACATCGAAATAGTGATAATTATCAATTTTGTAAATTAGGCTGCATAATTGTATTTTAGATATATATATAATTGTATTTTTATTATTTTGCATGTGTTTCAGGTTTTAATAGAAAATTACTGCACAAAGACTGACACATCCAAATTGATTTGTCCATATTTAGTTAAATAGAATAAAACTGTATACTATAAAAAATATACCTGGCACTTCATATTTTATCTGTCATGTTTCACTTCAAAATGTAGTTGTAGTAATAATAATAATAATAGTAATAATAATAATAATAAACAAACCAAAAAAAAAAAAAAAAAAAAACCAACAACACTTGGTTAACAGTAGGTGCATAAAACTACAATGTATGACTGTCATAGTGGTTTTGTTTTGTCCAAATCATATCGCAATGTAGGCTATAAAAGTGAAAAGTTGCCTGAACAGTCACACTAAAAAAGACGGCCAAATCTTTATTCGATTTCAATAATAATAATAAAAATACAAATACATAGCATTAAGTTATTGCAATAAATCAATTTATTTTTCAATTTATTTGAGAATCAATCTACATTAAAATTGATGCATTATTTATTTCCTAATAAGCATTTGCTTGTTTGATTGTTTGCTTTGAAATAATCACATTTCACTTTGACATTTCATTTTTGGATTATTATTATTATTGTTATTATTATTATTATTATTATTATTATTATTTTAATATATTGAATTAGGTAAAAACATGATGCCACTGAAATTGATCATTTTCAATTTAGTAAATGACATAATTGTATTTTAGATATATATATAATTGTATTTTTATGATTTTGAATGTGTTTCAGGTTTTAATAGAAAATTACTGAACAAAGGCTCACACATCCAAATTAATTAGTCCATATTTAGGTTAATTGAACAGAATAAAAAATTATTATATAAAAATATGCCTGGCACTTTATATTTTATCTATCATATTTCACTTCCAAATGTAGTAGAAGTATAAGTAGTAATAATAATAATAATAAAAAACAAACAAAAAAGACAGAAAATCACTTGGTTAAGAGAATAAAACTACAATGTATGACTTTCATGGTGATTTTGTTTTGGGTGAACTTCATAAGAAAAATGTTCGATCAAATCGCAAGACACTTCATATTTTATCGGTCATATTTCACTTTAAAATGTAATAATAATAATAATAATAATAATACATTGTAAGGTAAAAGCATAATGTTCTTAAAACGCACACTTCAATTTAAGTTTAAATGTAACTGGAATTTAATTAGATTTAAATTTAATATAATATTTGAATGTAAATATAGTAATTATAAATTTTTTACTTAAATAAAAAAGTTCCAATTATAAAATTTTAATTAATTCACCGTGTTAAGGTTTTGGAAACAAAGCAAGCATTTTAAATAGAAAATTCATTCATTCATTTATTCATTTTCCTTCGGCTTAGTCCCTGATATATCAGGGGTTGCCACTGCGGAATGAACCACCAACTACTCTGACATATTTTTTCACGCAGTGGATGCCAGTGGAGAAAATAGAAAATAACAAACATAAATATAAAATTACAAAACAAAAAAACAAACATTGTTTCACCTCAAAATAAAAACAGATCAAAAAAAGTCTATTTTAAGAGAAAACTGATCTGAACATTCTGAAGTTCACCCATTTCAACATTTAAGATGGAAATCGACTGAAATAAAACTGATTTGTCACAAAAGAAGCAAAAAACAACAGAAACGTAGCTTTTGGTTAAGCAGTTTTGCATAAGAAGACAACAGTACAAAGTCTAAAATACAATCGGTTGTGTGTGTGTGTGTGTGTGTGTGTGTAGGGTGTAAATAACACATTAGGGTCACACTGGTGTACCCGCAGCCACCGTTCTTTCCCTAAATCTGGATCAGCAATGCACTTCAGACAGACAGATGGACGAGGGCATCACGCCTCACTCCCAACAGTGTAGATACTAGTCAAAAACACAATAGATTAATGCTTATTGCTTATGCGTTTCTGAATACACGCGTCATTACTTTAGAAAAAGAGCCGTATGCTAAAAAAATGCTAAAATACTGTAAATCAGATTCATATAAAAGGATAACAGTTCACAGTCTGTGTTTAGTTGAGTCCTTTCCAATGGCAGCGCACTGGTAAAAATGGCTTTTATTGATCTATTAAGGCCAAAAGTGGTGTAAAGTGGTGATTTTTACATGTCGGCTTTGACAAAAGATGCAAACAAGCCGTCCTCCTGCTCCATGAGGATCTCGGGTTTTTCATACTCCATGATGCTTCCTCTCTTCATCACGATGACTAGATCAGCCGTCAGGATTGTGTGCACACGATGCTGCAGAAAATACATATCTCTGTATGGTCAAACAGTGCTTAAACTGGTGAGATTACAGTATATTTAGAGCTCCACCTTTTGATTCTCAAATAAATAACTGAATAATATTATTAATTATAAATAAATAACACTATTGAAATAAAGTAAAAGCATTATGAATTGAACATATACACTAATTTCTTAATAAAACATCAAGCATCATGCGACAACACCATGTAAATATCTCAGCAGGCACAGGATGTCAATATGATGTCAGATCGATGTTGTACCCCAACGTCGTGGGATGTTGCATTTTGATTGGAAATGAAAATCGGGTTAACGTCAATGTCCAACGTCGGATAGATGTTGCATTTTGGTTACTTTCCAACGCAACCTAAAAACAACCAAATAGCAATGTCTAATGATGTTACAGCTTGACGTTGTGTGGACGTTACCACTATGACATCTATCGGACGTGATTGGACGTGATGAATAAATGTCAGTATTTGACGTCAATATGATGTTGGTTCAAGATGTTGGCTCGACGTTGGATTTTGATCAATTTCCAACACAATCTAAAATCAACCAAATATCAACATCATTTTACGTCGTTATTGGACGTTAAAATAACATTGTCCTTAGACAATGGGGACCTAAATCTAACCTAATATTAACATATGATGTTGTGTGTCTACTGGGATAACAAATAGCAAAAAAAGTTATTGAGAATCACAAAACATACAGTTGAGGTCAGAATTATTAGCCCTCCTTTGAATTTTTTTTTTCTTTTTTAATTATTTCCCAAATGATGTTTAACAGAGCAAGGAAATTTTTACAGTATGTCTGATAATATTTTTTCGTCTGGAGAAAGTCTTAATTGTTTTATTTTGGCTAGAATAAAAATAGTTTAAAAATTTTTAAAAAAACATTTTAAGGTCAAAATTATTAGCCTCTTTAAGCTATATTTTTTCGATTGTCTACAGAACAAACTCTCGTTATACAATAACTTGCCTAATTACCCTAACCTGCCTAGTTCACCTTATTAACCTAGTTAAGCCTTTTAATGTCACTTTAAGCTGTATAGAAGTGTCTTGAAAACTATCTAGTAAAATATTATTTGCTGTCATCACGTCAAAGATCAAATAAATCAGTTATTAGAGATGAGTTATTAAAACTATTATGTTTAGAAATGTGTAGAAAAAATCTCTCTGTTAAACAGAAATTGGGGAAAAAAATAAACATGGGGGCTAATAATTCAGGGGGGTTAATAATTCTGACTTCACCTGTATATGGTTGGTGACCAAATTAGACACCAATAAATTAATAAACACTTTTACATACATGGTAACCTAAATTTTAATGTTAAAAAAGTCAGCCATGCAAATGTTGATCTGTCTACCTTGAAAGCCCAAAGTACACTTAGTTTTTCTTTTTTAATATATGTTAGCATCTGCACAGTCTATAATGCAAAGTATTTTTCAAAATATATCTGGATTTATCCTTGTGCAATATCTGTGCTTTTTCTTTTCCAAAGTTATTATGAGCGATAAAAAAGGTCTTTGTACATTTAAAAAATTTGTAGGTTGCAGATATGATGTGGTTTAATCTCTGCATACAATCACAGTAGTTTATTGGTATTTTTGTTCCATTTCAGTTTCGTTTCAGTGTTGCTACCTTGTGGGCAAACTAAATAGTGCTAAAACAATTCAAAGCTACATTTGGTTAGTAACATAAAATCTGAAGTAGACTTTAGGCTTTCGGAAAACTGCGTTATTAACTGGCACATTCTAATCTGCTTGTTAAGTTAAGAAGTATAAAATATTGTTTCTGGATCCATGTCTTTACTCATTTTCAGTGAATAATCACAATTTATTCATATCACACATTAAACTGAATCATTGACATAAATATGGGGTAAACTACAATAGCTGAACTTGCTATATGCCAGACACCATTTTTTAATGACTTATAATTGACGAATCACTGTTTGACCATCTGAGATTAAACAAAGACATAAACATTACAATTATAATTTTCGATGTATAGCAGCGCACTATGAGTTTGTATTCATATCATATGTTATTTGTTTTGGCATAGAGTATTGGAGCATTTGGACCCAGAAACTTTAAAACCTGACATCAGACTTAACAAGCGGATTGGTCGCCCGTACAGAAGGCTCTTGGTTACCGACCAATAGACGAGGCTGCAGATGCCTGTGGGTAGAATCAGAGCATGCTACTTGTGCGTCCGGACTAAGATGCCGAAGAGACTGTCCTCCTGCGCCAGGAGGTTGATAGCGCTGTCGTTCTCTACCAGAATCCCAGAGGAGAACACCAGCACCTGCTCCGCCTCCAAGATGGAGGAAACCAGGTGCTGTGTGGAGAAAAGACAGACAAGCAGAAAGAGGAGAGCGAAAAACAGGGTGAACAGAGGAAAACGAGTGCGCCAGATAGACAGAGGTCATGCGTCTTGTTCTGTGGAGGTTTAAAGAAGGATAGTTCACCCAAATCTGTCATCATTTTCTTTTTCGATCTGTTATGAGTTTCTTATATTTCTAGATATTTTGAAAGTTGGAAACCGGTAGTCACTACAATGGAAGTCATTGGATCCTGGTTTCCAACATTCTTCAAAATATCTTCTTTTGTGTTCAACATAAAAAAATCTTAAAGGTTTAGAACCACTTGAGGTTGAGTAAATAGTGAGTGACTTCATTTTTGGGTGAACTATTGCTTTAAAATATTTGTGATACAAGCAGTGGTGTTAGACTGGTGGCTTATAGTAGGCTATACTTGTGAGCCAATGTGTTAATGGCAAGAAAGTGATAGTAAACTGATTGTTGGTTGTTAGAAGTGTGGAGAAAGATTAGAAGAGGGAGAGGAATGAAGAATTCCTTTTCTCAGTTTAGCCTTATTTCACTGTTGTTTTGGGTGCTTTGGTGTCCATAATTTCATATACAGGTAGAACAGTTGATAATATTATAACTTACGGCTATAGTGACAACCGTCCGATCAGCAAATGCAGTCATCACCACTTTCTGAAGAATATTTTCCTGTTGAATTTATTGTGAAAAAAAAATGGAAGCAAAAACAGAGTTAAATCAGAGTTATTGATCAAAAAACTAAAATAGTTTTTATGAATAACAAGTTTAACAGTATTTTATAAGATGTTACATACTGTATGTACACATGAGCCTATTTTCAGCACATATGAGAACAATCATGCCTTGGTGAATCATTATTTTAAGACAATACAGTCAAACGGATGAAATTCAAATAATAAGTTTTAAGTCACAGATATGAAAGAGTCATAAATACTTATTATTCGGTTTATTAAAGTAATAACTCACTTTTTATCTCAAAATGTATACTTCATACGTATTTTTTTACATAATTTAAATAATTTAATGTCTCCTATTAGAGATTTAGTATCTCATAAACAGATGTTTGGGAATGCAACTGTTTGGGAAACGGCTGAACTGGATATCTCAAAATTGTGACTTCATTTCTTAATGTAGATTTTGCCATTGTTTATCATAATTTCAATTATCATAATTGACAAAATCTTCTTAAAATAACTTAAATTAAATCAATAATTCCTATATTTCAATTATGAATTTGTATGTGATAATAATTACTTTTTGTTTGAAATTTAAGACTTTTTGTCAAAATTTGCAGAACTTATCATATAATTTAGGCTTTTTTGACATTTATATTAAGGACAATAATTTTAATCTAACAATACTTGACTTTTTATCACAAAATGGCTTTGTCTTAAAAAACTGTGACTTTAACATAACTATGATTTACCAAAGCATGATTTGTTTTCCTCATGTTGTGAAAATTGAGCTTATCATACCGTGGCCATGTCAATAGAAGCTGTGGCCTCGTCCATTATCAGGATGCTGCTCTTGCGAACAAATGCCCGAGCGAGACAAAAAAGCTGCCTCTGTCCCACACTGAAGTTCTCTCCTCCTTCGGTCACCACTGCGTCTGTGGGACGACAGTCAAACATGCAGCATGACCATCTACAGCTGTTCACATTTACTCAATATCGCTTTCCACAGAATCAAACTCATTGTCAAAAGGTCAGAAAACTCCAGAATTTCAGTAGAGAATTTCCAATCAGTGTCAAAACAAGGAGGTGACTGACATTCTGCTGGATAAGAGCTGAACTTTTTTGGAGAGTGTGTGTTGTTGCTCTTACCCAATCCTCCTGGAAGAGCTTTTACCATATTCTTCAACTGAGCAATTTCTAGAGCTTCCCAAAGCCGGTCGTCGGTGCATGTGCATTCGGGGTCTAGATTTAACCTGTAAAAAGTGCATATAGACAGTTGATGAACTAATGTTTCTACAAACACTGTTTCTTTTGAGAAAGTTATTTGGAGATGTTTGATAGAATGTTCAAGCTGCTCTTTTTTCGAGGTTGTCAAGCTCCATAACAAATAGAATATAGAAGTGTCATTAAGGTCCTTTTGATGAAATATATTCTAATCTACATTGTCTGAAGCTGTATTATAGATTTCTGTGAAGAGCAGCATCAATATTTACTAATGATTTCTGTAGTTTTATAATAGAATAAGTCGATGACATAGTCATCAAGTATTTTGTCATCAGCAAGCTATGATTTTTTTGGTGTTTGAATGTACAAAACCATGCAAAAGATTGCATTCAGTACGTTTTGAATAGAAATAATGCATCAAATTGATTAAATATGACAGTAAAAACTTACTATTTGGCTTAGTAATTTAAAATTTTGACTTTACATGATCACTCAGTGTTTTTTTTCTAGTCTTCACTGACCATTATCTAATAAATTTGTATTTTTGACTTTTTTTTTAAAGTAGCATCTCAAATATTTGACATTTCACACATTTCCAAATCAAAATTCTTTCAAAAAGATTTAAAAAATCATAAACACTTTATTTGTATAGGAAAGAGCAGCTTGGACATACTTCACAATACCTCTTTTTTAATTGCTCCATGTAAAGTTGTGGAATTAAAATGGCATCTAAAATGCTGAAATATGCCATAACAGGCAGTGCTAATGAACCCATGTTCAACTCCGCTTTTGACCACACTGGGAAACGGCTTCCAACCGGAGCCTCTTCTTTTACAGCCCAACATTTTCCGAAATTAAAAATCAAGAGAAGCTTTGCTGTCCTAATAACTCGTCCGCTGTCTCCTGGGTCCAATGATCCATTAGGCCTGCTTCATATAAACATGCTCATGACAACAGCTTTGCCCAAAACCGTTCCCAGACCACTTATGCTGGTGGTTCAGTTTGATTTTCTTTCTTATCCCTCGACGGCCTCTTTAAACAAACCCCATATGCTCACTGTCTTCAGAAACAAACATGACACTCTGTAGTATCCATGAGAAGGTCAAACTAGATACATACAGTCAAATATTCTGCAATAAATTGAACAATTAAATTCAACATTAAATAATAAGTTTGTGTGGATAAGTCTTTTGTTTTTGGGCAGTTTTTGTTGTAACTCATGTGTTTCAAGAGCAAGACCTATGCTAAATTCATCTTTGAAAATATTATATTAAAGTCCAAATTAAGCATCGATACTAAACTCTACATGAGCTTGACTGAGGTAAGATTAATTTCAGAAAAAAATATTATATATATAAAATTATATATATATAAATTAATTGACATGACACTATTAAATGAATAGGAGCATACTGATTATGCTGAAAATTATGCAACTATAATGATATGTAATGTCATGTTAGGCCTTTTTGTAAGTGATCTGTGTTTATGTTGAACTTGTGATTAGTAATGTCAGGGAGGAAGTGAGTGTTTATTGTTGCTGGTCTTGTCTGTATGAGTGCATGAGGTGCAGGCTTTATGTAGATACATCTGTATTTGTGTGTTTTTGCGTGTAAATACCGGATGGAGCCGCTAAACAGCACTGGGTCCTGGAGAATGATTGACAGACGAGATCTTAGAGTTTGTAGAGGAAGCTTGCAGATGTCGATGCCATCAATGACAATCTTCCCTAAAAAATACAAAATAAAATCATTAATAATAATAAATCGATTGGCGTTTATTTTTGTATATTATAACATAATTTAATTAAGTTCATATTTTAAATACTTTAAAATATAAATGTTAAATATTGTATGTTTGAACTTTTTTTATTTCAGATTGTTGCAGAAGAAACATTTTCCCAATTTTATTAGACATTTTTCATCTAACATCTAACTTATATATTTTATATAAGTTTTATATAAGTTCTGTAATATTATATTTTATATAAGTATATCTTATATATATTTCTGTTTATCTAACATTTCTATTTTTGAAGTTTTGCATTTAAATCTTACATTTCATTTTAATTCAGCTTTAGTTTTTCATTTAAAACATTAAAAGTTTAAATAGATTAAACATTTTAGTAGTTTTAGTAACTATTAAAAGACTGACATTATCTCGTTTAAATTGAGAATCTATATTTGTAATACTTTACAACATTATGAAATGTATTATAAAAAATACATTAAAACTGCCTTGCATTCATACAACAATCTAAATTAAATGGGAAAAAAACAGCCTGATCTCACGAGGAAACGTAAGTATATTACGTTTTGTCAGTTTAGTGGCTAATTCGTACAAATTCAGTCATAGGAAAATGTATGATTTTAAAAAGGAGGCGTGGCACTTAACTCCACCCCTAAACCCAACCATCATTGGGGTATGAGCAAATCGTACTAAGTTGTATGAATGAGATTGTACAAATTTATACAAATTAGACAATAAATCAAAAAGTTACAAATTGCTTGTGAGATTGTGTTGGAAAAGCGACCACAACACTTAAAACACATACTTTCTATTATATATTAAATGTATAGACGTGGAGAAGTGGTGGCGCAGTGGGTAGCACATTCGCCTCACAGCAAGAAGGTCGCTGGTTTAGCCTCAACTGGGTCAGTTGGCATTTCTGTGTGGAGTTTGCATGTTTTTCCTCGTGTTCGCGTGGGTTTCCTCCGGGTGCTCTGCTTTCCCCCACAGTTCAAAGACATGTGGTACAGGTAAATTGGGTATGCTAAAACAGTGTGTGACAGTGTGTGTGTGTGAATAAGTGTGGATGTTTCTCAGTGATGGATTGCGACTGGAAGGGCATCTGCTGCGTAAAACATATGCTGGACAAGACCCCAGATTAATAAAGGGACTAAGCCGAAAAGAAAATGAATATATAGACGTCTACTAGCCAAATATTTAACATGCCGAACGAAATAAGATATAGCTATATTAAGCTCCTTACGAAATCTCAAGCTAATCATAATGACATTTTATTCCCTTGTTTTCCTGATGGATTGGTTTTGGGTGTTCGGGTCAGTTTACAGTAAGTTGACTTTAACACATAGTGGAGATGTGAAGGCAAAACAGAGCAGTGCAGATTTTCATTTTAGCTTTATAAGGCCAAAGTGAAGAGAGAGTCTGATTTCAAACACTTCATAGAGCCGTGTTCATGTGCACAAAAGCTGCTCCGACTGTTTGATTTGGCCAAAGATTTATTTGGACTAAAAGAAATGTGTGTTTTAGCATGATAAAACTCTTGGAAAATATAATCTTTGTAATAATAAAAAAGCACACCAAGCTAATGCTCTTTTTTGGTACAAGTTTAGTAATATTGTTATGTTCTTGTCAGTGATTTTCGTTCTACAAACTTTGATTTGTTTTTTTACCAAGTAAATGTTTCTATTTTATTTTAGTTTAATTTCAATGACTGAAAATCATTTAGATAGTTTTAGTTAACAATAAGAACACTGAATATTGCTTGGTTAACCCATAGTGAGAAGCTGATTATTGTCTGTTTCATTAGTTTTTCGAATAATATTTAAATTTTGCTTTAATTAAATTTTTTTTAACTTTAGTTCCTTTAGATTTTTAGAACTTTTAGTTCCCAAAGCACAATTTCTAAATTGAAGCTTAATTTTAATCACCAAAAACTTTTTATAGCTTTAGTTTTAGTTCATGTTCAGGTTTTTTGTTGAGTTTGTCATTTATTGAATCATGCACCATCATTTGAAATGTTTATTTTAATATTTTTATTTATTATTGTTTTAGTTTGAGTATGTTATAAGTTACTACACTAATATACATGTCTTTATAGTAAAATAACAAAAACTAACACCAGTTTAGTGCTGTTTAAAGATTAATTGCAACTAATCGCATACAAAATAAGTTGTGTAGTGTGTATCTTTATTATGTATATACAAATACACACATCCATGTATAGCTATATAGATGTAAAGTACAAAAGAACACAATTATATATAAATGCTAATCTACATGTAAATATTTTAAAAGAATAAATATTGTGAAAATCTGTGGGCATTTATATACATAATACATAATTATGTATCAGTATAGCAATTTCTCAATATACCTAAATATAGGTAATTTTGGTGCATTTGAATGGGACAGATTTATTAAATCATTATATTCATTAAAATAAGCTTGGTCACAGAACATCTTTAGAAATAGAAAGATAATACATTTAAATTCTTTAGAATTATACATTTAAATCCTTAGAATTATAAGGTTCTGTCTGACATTTTTGTCAAAATTGAGTTATTTGCATATTCTTATTAAATGACAACTTATTTACAATGTGGGATGTTTTTTTATAAGTTGTTTACATTTTAAGACTTTTTATTTAAAAAAAATAAAGTTTTAATCTATAAAGTCAAACTCTAGCTTGACTCTATAAGGTTCTTTCTGAAAGCCAATCAGCATTTTGAAAGCATTCCACTGGACTGCTCTGTTGACAGCGGGAAAGACCAGAAAAAAACACAAAACTGTTTCTTCTCAAAATTGAGAGAACCTGAAAGTGAAAAGATGTGTAAATGTGATGATTTAGAAGTATTTTTTTGACATTGAGATGAAATGTTTAATTTTACATTGCTGAAAATTAAAAAAATAATATATTAAATGTAAAATATATTTTTATTTGTGTATATAAGCAGTGAATCAATTTCAGTGTTTATTAAACTCATTTGCTCCTTGTCTGTTTTCTTTTTAAGTCTTTAAATTTGATATTTAAAATAGTATTTGATATTTTAAATTTAATTCAAGGGACATATAATTCAATAAATATAATTTAATAAATCATATAAAGCATATAATTTAATACATATTACCATATTAATTACATAAATTTAACACATGCACTGCACAAAATATGTAGCACAGCCTTGTATGCTTAATTTGAACAAGAAAACATATTCATCCTAAAATATTGAATAAATGTTATAGCAAGCAAAAATCCTTTCTCAAACATCAACATATTGTTACAAGACCAATTTTTATTATTTAAATTATTATTAGTATTGAAGTATTTGTTGAAAAGTAATGCTTTAATTAATGATCTGCCAGACAGAACCTTATTATTCCAAGGGAAAATGACTTTTTAGAATTAGAAGGTTCTATCTGCATTTTCCCTGTTTATTTTACCTTAATTTGCAAATTTAAGATAAATGTAATAATTTATATTTAGAGTAGAGTACATTTAGGGTCTCTGTCATGTTAATATGTAAAAGAGAACTGTTACACACATATTGTTCGCTGTATGGAATGCAAAAACTTTGAAGCTCAATATCTCAAAATCATTTAGAACGCAGATAGAACCTTATATAATTCCAAGGTGCAAAAGAAATGACAAACTACAAAGTTTCAACTACATTTGATATAGTTGTGTTTCTCTTTTCCACTTTTTAATTGTTGTTTTATTCAATAGTTTTCCCTAAACTATAAATTGGGGGTACTAATTTTTGGAACATTATCATTTCATTTAGACATTTTGTTTAAATCAGATTAGCTCCAGATTTGGTTTCAGTACTAATCTAGTGTATATGCACAAATATATTGTATAGCATCCTATAAAAAACATTAATCTAAAATATATATGTGTATCTGAAGCATACTTTTATATATATACTTTTATTTTGTACCTGAGTAGTCAAGGTTAATCGTTAAACAACACCACTTTTATCTACCATTTAGCACTATTAACACTATAATGATATGACTTTAAAATGTGAAAATTATAACAAATATATATTTCATTATTTTAAATAAATAAATAATATTGTGTAAGGCATATCTCAAATAAACCTTCTCTCTGATACCTCACTTCAGATGACGCTAAGGTTCCTCTATAAATCATGCAGGTTAGACAAAAACAAAGTCAATCCCTCAGCAGTGACAGTAAGACTCAACAGATCTGTGCGTTTAACGTCTAAACATGACATCATGACTGCTTGTCAGAGTGACAGAAACCATACGCTAAGAGAACAAACAACACGGCCACAGGAAGAAAGTGGGCCAAGCAGCTGAGCACATTCAAGCAGCTTTTAATGTCTTTTCTCTCATTTCTTTTTGTTTGTTCTTCAGGGATCCACAAAGGTCAGTGTCTCCCCAGCGGCGGGCCAGAAATGCTCAGCGAATAACAATATATCTGTAAACAGAGATGTGGAGGATGTACCTTCGAAAACGTCCACCATGTTGAAGAAAGCCAGAGAGAGAGATGATTTTCCACTGCCCGTTCGCCCACAGATGCCCACCTGCCACATAAAGAAAAACACGTGAGCCATTAACTTTTCATGTATAAACACTCTGTTCTGCTAAATTACACAAACTAGCGGACAGTTCCAGTTCCCATGTGGCAATAAGAAGCCATCTGTGCTGTCATACTCGTATATTGTGAGCAGGGCACCTCCTAAAAACAAGTTCAAGTAATAAAGATAAGATCGGATCTTAAATTGGGAAGGTTTTGCTACAGTGTGTAGTCGTATTCAGGCTGTGGTTTCATAGCGCGGTGAGAAAATAAACACCAATGTGACAAAGCCGCAAATGAGTGTTATGTGCTGGAATAAGTAGATTGGCTTTAGGGTTGCTGAAGGATCATCGATGGCTTCAGATTGAGATTTCATTTCACTGCGAGCTTTAAGACTTAAAGAGATAATATTATATAGATCAGGGATGCTCAAACTTTTTTGTATGAAGGGCCAAAAAGCTAATATCATTTATAGCCATGGGGTGAAGATAAATATACCAAACTATTTTACATTAAATTTGCCATGGGTAATTTTCTAATTAATTTCATAATATTTAAAAAATAAATAGAAAACATTACTTTGAATCGTCTTAACTAATGCAATATAACTTATTTTAAATGATAATTTATTGCAGTACACATTTATAACTAGTGAATACACTAGTCAAGCAGAATCGGCCTCTATCCGTCAGGTGACAGTATGCACATTTTAAATTAAATCTGATTAAATGACACCATTTGAATTGGAACATTTAATTTCAGTTAGGTTTTTGTAGCTTAACAATACAACAAACAAATAAATGGTTAAATTAAATTTGAAATGACAATCTCTAAACCATCCCCATCATTCTCCCTCTCAGATGGGATGACGGGCCAAATCTAAGGTTACCATGGGCCAACTTTGGCCCGCGGGCCCTAGTTTGGGCATCCCTGATATAAATTTACTCATTATTTTACTCTTTCCCAAGTGGTTCCATACTTTTTTGACTTTCTTTATTGTGGTGAACACAAAAGAAGATATTTTGAAAAAGTTTAAAACTAGTATCCATTAACTTTCATAGTATGGAAAACAAAAACTATGGTTACAGGTTTCCAGCTTTCTTCAAAATGTAATCCTTTTCTTTGAACAGTTGAAAGAAAGAAGTGTTTTGAACAAGTAAAAGTTAGTAAATGATGATAGAATTTTTATTTTTGGTTGAACTATTCTATTAATTTCTGTAGATGTAAACAGTAAACCATTAGATGAACTTAAAGTTTTAGATTTGAACACCTAAAAGAATAATATATTACAATTTTCAGCTGGAAAAAAGTTGGAAATCTTTTTTTTTGACTTCAGTTTTTACAATGTACAGTATTTATATATAAAAAAACTTTTGAGATCCATAGAAGCTTTCCATTGCATTAAAGCTTCTTTAAAGTCTTATAATATACATCACAAATAAATGGCTTTTATGCTGTCTATGGTAATCTTTGGCAAGGTTTCTTGGCATCACCGTGAATCTTAATTAAACAGATTTATTTTAATTCACACATTTTTAATCAAAAGTAATTATTATTAGTATTATTTAAAGATATTTTTAGTTAAAATTTAGCTAAATTTTGTGCTTTTATCATTTTTTTAGTTTTAGTTTTTTAAGCTTTTTTTTATTTGGTTAACTTAAATGACATTTTTCAAATTTTTATAAAAATTTTGACAAATCTGACAAAAATTACATCAAGAATATATAT
>CAIGQZ010000320.1:7269992-7280442 GCA_903798205.1 Danio tinwini | reverse complement strand
TTTTTTTTTCGGGAGTGTGGTTTGTTGTGTACCTTCTGGCCAGGGTTGATGTGGGCATTGACGTGTTTGAGAACAGGTTTAAGCATGGAGTCATAACGCACACACAGATCATGGATGGTTATTTCACCATGTTGAGGCCAGTCCTCAGGTACCTGTGACACATCTGAAATCACACAATAGTAAAAAAAAGACCAACACACTAAATGAAATATCTAAAATATCCTCATACAATAACCATCTGACTGGTCATGTGACTCTAAAATAGCAGCCATCATGACTGCCTACCAACGTGAGGTAAACTAACTTTTTGGGAGAACCAAAAGTATCTGGAGACATACCTTAAAGTAAGTGAGCATACTTCTAAAGTATCATTCATATCTGTAGGTACTTAAGTGGACAGAAATATTTTAAGTAGTGTTGATGTAGTGGTAATGCATGTTTTGGATAGAATTTGGTTTAACCCTATAAAAATGTTCATTCCTGCACAATGACTGGATCACCACCACACATGACTTTATCTGAGGAGAGTATAAAGTAGACATAACAATGATCCATCAATGACAACAAAAAGAAAGTGAGCACTTTAACAAGCTACAATTAACACAACTATATATGGTGTTCAAATGTCAAAGTGTAGACTCGTGCCTACAACAATCCATCCTAGTTTTCCATTATGTCACTAAGTAGGAGATGTAGAATAAAGCTATAGTTTGCAGCTAACGGTGGCGCTAACATGCTATAAGCTTCTATCTCTCTCTTTTTTTTTTGGTCAGGTCATTTCTGCTTCATCTCTAGAGGCAAGTGTTTAGAAAACGACTTATTTTTTTTGTGTCAGGTCGCTCTGTCCTAAAGCACTAAAAATGTGAGGAAATGCACATGTAGCAGTGCTCAGGAAGCCAGAAATGATGTTTTATCAGTGGGTCTAAATCGTCACTGGAGCAAAAATAAAACATATTATCTAGAGTTATACGGATGTTTTTATTAGAGAGATACTACATGATTTATTATTACCCATGGATCCCTCGTAGTTCTCGGATTCTGTGCTCAGGAAGCTGTTGACTTTCTTCACCGCAGCCATCTGGACCTCCAGGTCTGCCAGATTCCTCACCACCCAATTCAGGTAGTTTGTCAACTTGAATAAAGCACGTTAAGAACTTTTTAAGTGTTTTTTTAAATCACTGTGATAAACCTGGAGACCGCTAGTGCATGCTAGACACTCAATTAAGCAGTGTTTTAATGGAGAACTCACAGTGAGGGCATATGTTAGACCAAGTCCGACCAGACCTGATGGGGATGTGCTCCAGATCGCTGCTACAGCCGCAGTCAGGACGATCACAGCCCCCAGGTAGTCCTGAGATAAAAATATAAATGAATTAAGAGTTCCCACGCTTCTTGAAAGTACTTAAACGTACACGAATTTCAGACATATGGATTCAAGTTCTTAAAGTACTTAAAAGCAAATATAGGCCATTGAAAGTGCTTGAACTCAATTTGAAATTAAATTTGTTTATGGGTTTTATTTCAACAATTATACTCAATTGTAGAAAACAGAATGAAACATTTAGAAATTCCTAAATCTTACATTTAAATCTTGTACAATAACACTGACATTTTATCAATATTTCAGAAACTGCATTTGAATATTACCAGTATTGATTTCAAAAAATTTGATTAAAGTTCTTTAAACATGACAAATGTTTTTGAAAATGACACTTTTAACGTAAATATTAAGCGCAAGTAAAATGTAAGTACAGTAAGGACTTTCTTGGTGCTATGTATGCTGGGGTATGAATTACAAAGGTGCTTGATTTGAAATGAATGGTGCTTTACAAGTCCTTGAATCTGCTGTTCATGAAAGTGGGGGAATTCTGTAAGTAGCTTTTTATGATAACACTTGTTTTACTAGTACTAGTTAAAGTTCAGTTTACACCCCACTAAACATTAGATGTCTGACAGACCTGCGTGTCTATATTGTATCTGTCAGTGTAATAGATGTCGTTTAGACGTGTCTTGCGCAGTAGTAAGTTTTGAAACAAATATGTTAGTGTACACCCTTTTTAAAAAGTTACTTATTTTAATAAAGTATTAAATCGAACAGAAATATTTCAAATTCGATTGCTTGAGAAAACGTAAATATTACAAGGTGGTAATTTAGTGTATTTGTATGACGTGATATATATGCAAATATAAAATAAATAAAAAAGCTCCACCACTAAAATTAACTTTTAGTGTAGTGAAAACCCTAGGAAAGAACAAAGTACAATGGTGAAAATACAAATGGGCTCGTGAATTAAAACAAACTCGCAACTATGTAAAATAGTTACTAACTGTCATGAAGTTGTCAATCATATTTTTAAATTCACATCAGCTTTGCAATATAAAGTAACAATTACATGAAAAAGTAGTAAAAACGTCAAAGATTAAAGATGCAATTGTTAGATTTAGTTTTAGAATTTAAATATAAAGTTGCGAGTTGTAAGTGTGAGATGTAAACATACATTGAGATTTAAAAGCACAATTACAACAAACAGTCACATTGTAAGATTTAATTTATAAGTATGAGAAACTCACCTAATTGTCGCAATTAGGAGATAAAAAATTCCCAATTACGAGAAAACTAAATAGATCAGATATAAAGATATATAAGTTGTACATTTTAAATACTGTACATCTATTAATTTGTTTTCTTTTCGGCTTAGTCCCTTTATTAATCAGGGATCGCCACAGCGGAATGAACCGCCAACTTATCCAGAATATGTTTTACGCAGCGGATGGCCTTCCAGCTGCAACCCATCACTTAGAAACATCCATACGCACTAATTTACACACGTACACTACAAATAATTTAGCTTACCCAATTCACCTGTACCACATGTTTTTAGACTTGTGGGGGAAACCGGAGCACCCGGAGGAAACCCACGCAAACATGGGGAGAAGATGCAAACTCCACACAGAAATGCCAACTGACCCAGCCAGGGCTCGAACCAGCTACCTTCTTGTTATGAGGCGATTGTGCTACTCACTGAGCCACCATGATGCCCAACTTTTAAAAATTTGGAGATAATTTTAAAAAAATCTGTAATATCTAGCCCACTTTTGTACGATTTGCTACAGTATGACTGTTAATGCTTTAGTTTATTATCAATTATTTCATGTGAGTCTTTACTTACAGTTCTGACCTCCAGCCACCGGTTAGCAGCAGAGAGAAATAAGTATGCCGTGTTGTTGGTGTCAGTCAGTTCCAACATCCGCTGCTTAAACCGAGCTTCGTGTCTAAAAACAGAGATCTTTTACTATAAGAGTCAAAACCATTTATGTCTGATGTAGAACAATGGCTGAACAACAGGATGAGAGTGTTCAATTCATTCACGTAAACACTCTGGAGACTTAACAGAGCTCAATCTTTTAATGTTTATTGTTGGATTACTTCAAGTCAAGGATGGTTGAATGAGCGCAGTGTGTTTTTAATAGAAATGACTGAGGCTGCATCAGTTATGCTCTTAAAACGAAGAGGAAAATATGTGATTGAAGAAGTGCCTGAATTTGCTGACCTGAATGCTCGGATGGTGGTAAGACCCTCCGCTGTTTCAGAGAAATGACAGAGAAGAGGCAGTTGAGTGGAGTCATCCAGTTCTTGCAGGTCTCTGAAGGAAAAAAATAAAAAATGTGTATATACTGCACAGTTGAAGTCAGAATTATTAGCCCCCCTGAATTATTAGCCCCCCTGTTTATTTTTTCCCCAATTTATATTTAACGGAGAAAATATTTTTTTTCAACACATTTCTAAACAATAGTTTTAATAACTCATTTCTAATTGTTGAATTATTTTATCTTTGCTGTGATGACAGTTACGTAACGCGAGTTGCGTAGTAATATTACTTTTCTAAGTAACAAGTAACGCGTTACTTAATTGTAATAATATTTGAGTTCTTTTTTTGAAAATTTAATGCAAGTGACTTTTTAGTTTAATTAACTAGCTTTTAAAAATGTAATTGCTGAAATAAAATTAAAGTAGCCACAATGAATCATGCACTCGATAAGAGAATGTGTTCATTAATTTGAACAGGAAAAGTGGATTGTCGCAATGGACAACTTTAATACTTTAGACGAATAGTGCAAAAATAGCAAACACATTACTTTAAACTTTCAATAATCTGTAAACACGGCATGCTTCGCTCTATTATTTTTTTTGTGTTAAAGGTAAATGTAGGTGTAGGTTATACAGTGTGTTGTTAACTGCAGAGCTCCTCTGTTAAAAAAAAGAAAGAAAGAAAAAAAAACAAGTTCTGAAAGAGATCAAGCCTCAGCCAGGTAATAAAAAGTAATGCAAAAGTAACTCAAAAGTAATGTAACAAATTACTTACTATAAAAAGTAACTAAGTAATGCAACTAGTTACTTTTTTGGGGAGTAACTCAATCATGTAATGCATCACTTTTAAAAGAAATTTTCCCCAACACTATTAATGTGTAAGAAAAAGTTAAAATACAAAGATCTAGTTGCACTACTGTATTTTACAGTTCTTTGTGAGATTTATTTCATTTTGAAGTCAACAAAAAATTAAATTACAGACTTGTGTTAAATAAATCACTGTGAACATCTTTTTAGTATTTAATGAAAGTAATATTTAGTCTTATTCTTCCTTTCCAATCAAATAAAAGGCATATAACAAAGTCCAGAACTTAATAAGCATAACAACTCAATCTTTACACTGAGATGTACTTTACACTTAACTTCGGTAAGAATTTATGTTTAGTCACGATTTAATCTTGATGTATTAAAGCAGAACTGTGAAAACTTCAAAGCAGAAATGTCCACTTCCCATCATTCTTTGCACTCTGCAGGATAGAGTAAGTAAACATTGATATCAAGTGCTACTTGTGGAGATTTTTTTTGTAGCAAGATGAGAAACGGGGGAAACTTGTTTAATGTTCTACTATCTTGGTATTTAAAACATATCAGTTTGTTATTATGGTGTTTTTTAAGGTGTAGAGCATGTGCTTGGATGGTGGACATGCTAACAAGAACACAATTGCTGTAAAGACATGATAAAATTAAAAAGTATTTTTTTATATATATTTACTTACTGTGTATCTGAATATAAAAGACTAGTGGAACATGAAAAAAGAAACATGTTGGTTTTTGGATGTTGGTTTTATTGACCAATTCTGGACTGGATTTGAAAATGTAGGCTTTGCCTCAAAACTGAATTCTTATTTTCATTGGAAGATGCAGTGAAGACAATTTAATTAGGCATTATACCAAAAAACATGATCATGAACAAAAAAACGCAAATCATTTAAGCATTATTTCTAATGTGTGTGTGTGTGTGTGTGTGTGTGTGTGTGTGTGTATGTGTGTGTAAGAATGCAAATTATCATCTGCATTTGTTTATATTGCTTAACAAGAAGGTCCATACAGATTCCAAAGGCAGATGCTGATATGATCAGGGCCAGGATAAGATGTGTGTGTGTGTGTGTGTATAGGGGTTTTATGATATGGTCACATGTTGATTGGTCAGTTTGTATGTCACAATATTTGGGCTTTAGTCACATGGTCAAGAAAGATACAAAATAGGTGGTAAAGTTTGCTCTGTGTCTTTTGCGGGTCGGCTCTTTTCCTGCTCTGCTCTTTCCTGCTCTGGAGCCTTTCTTCCCCGGCTACTATTATCTGGCTCTCTTTTTAGGCCTTACTCTCTGCTTACTTTCTCTCTCTTTCTCTCAGGTAACATTAATTATATTTAAGCTGGGTACAATTAATATCATATGTTTTTTTTTATAATTTATTATACAGTTATTTTGTAACTAATTCAGTTGTAGCCATAGCAAATATTTGTGAATTACTTTTGACTTAGCATTAACACTTAATTGCTCCATATTGCAATACAATAAAATCACATAATAGCAACGCTCTCCCACATTTTTAGTTATTATAACTGCTCTTATTTCCATTTTTGGTATAAGATTGCAGAAGGATGGTTTGACGGTTAATGTACAGAGAGTGTGTTCATATTTACTTGGAAGCAACCCGGAAGTATTTCTGTATGAAGTAGAAGGCCACAGCGAGGGGCACCAGTGCAATGAGAAAGGCAGGGGTGACAAAAGCAATGACCCCGATCGCCGATAGACAGAGTAGAGTTGAGCGAGTGAGAGACTCTAGTGTCGGGGGAATGTGCTGTGGAGAGAGAAGGAAAAAAGACACACATTAACACGCATACATCACATTCCTCGTCTCATTAATACGATAATGTTGACCGAGGTCACATGCTTGTGCGTAAACCCAAGGCTGCTCGTCTCAAGGGTGTTTAAAATGAAACCGACGTACTTCGCACTTGACTCTGTCTGTCTGCCGTTCTTTGTCTCACCTGGTCGATGATGTTGGTGTCCGCTGAGAAACGATTCAGGATTTGCCCGAGCGGGGTGACATCAAAGAATCTAACAATGGAGTTGGACATTTTATAAAGGGTTAGTTCAGCCAAAAATGAAAATTCTGTTATTAATTACTCATTACTTATGTCATTACAATCCCCTGAGACCTTTGTTCATCTTCAGAACAAAAATTAAGATATTTTAGATGAAATCCTGGAGTTCTCTGAAAGTAAGGGACCTGAGACATTCAAAGGTCAAAAAAGCACCCAAAAGCATTGTCAAAACATTCCATTTGACTTCAACTGTAATCATTTTGAGTACAAAACTGTAATCTGTTCACGAAAAAGAGAAGGCATAGGCGAACAAAGTAGTTTTTCTGCACAAAAAATGTTCTTGGAGTTTCGTATGATTAAAGTTGAACCACTGATGTCACACTGAATGTTTTTGGTTCCTTTTATATACTTTTGAATGTCTCAGGACATTTGCTGTCTCTGAAGGATGAGAGAGCTCACAGATTTCATCTAAAATATCTCCATCTGTGTTCTGAAGATGAATGAAGGTCATAATTTTCATTTCTGGGTGACCTAACCCTTTAAATGATGATAATAATGTTCATAATAATGTGCAAGCACCTGATGGGAGCATGAATGATCTTATTGAGTAGATTGTGATGAAGGTTTGTTGCTGCAGCCACTCCAAGAAACTCTACAGTTAAAGAAGTGATGAGGCAGAGCGCTATTGCAGCCGCGCACAGGATAATAAACACCGGCACATAGGAACGATGCTGTAAAATATGCAAAAGGTATAAATAATCAAGTAAAAGGAAACATTTAATAAATAAAAAGGTTGATTCATCACCTCTGCAATCTGTGTGGCGTCATCATTCTGTGTGAAATTGACAGAAGAATTGACAAAACTTTGGTTGTTAGGGTTTGAGGATGTCCAAGCTGCCAGCCAATAGTCGATGGCCACCATAACCGAGTGCTTGGCCAGCTTCGACGACACCATAAGGAAGACCATGAGGAAGCCGCCTGAGGAGAGATAGCAGCAGCACATCTTCCATGGGATCTTTGAACGGCGGCTAGTTGTGGTAGACATGTTGTCGTCGTCTTCCTCCTCCACCTCCTCCTCTATGGAATGGAGGAAAAAAAAAAGATGACCAAAACTTGATTTGAAAGATGACCAAGATTTTTCAGTGTTCGTGTTAAAAAGTTTACAACAGTTACCTTCATCCTCGTCGTCAACATGGTTCTTTGCCTCTCTGGAATAGAACGCTCTTCTTAAAGTCTTCCTCTCCAGAGTGGTCTGACTCTCCAGTTCGGTATCCTGAAACAAAGCAACAGAAATCCTTTTTCTTTTTTTTTTAAACCAGTGTCTGTTCAGATGTATTTTTATACAGTTAATTTGTTTTAACCCTTAAATGCATGAATGTTTCGCCTAACATTATTACAAATTTGGGTCTTTACTGACCGAGACTTATATATTTAAAATAGATGAATCTATAATGGACGCAGTGGCAGTAAAAACTCTCCTTTTATTTTAATAAAATAAAAAGAATAAAATAAATGTTTTTGGAACTTGAAAGAGTTCAAATTGAGCAGATTATTTTATTATCACTGCCATAGTCAAAGCTCAATTCCCCAATGCATTTATTGATCTCAAATTCTCATATCCTCTCATCTAATTATCTTATATTAAAACCAAAATTTCTGAGGTCTTTATTTGATTGTGTTTTGCAGGTGATATTCTTTTGTTTTTATGCCTGTGATAACTATGAATAAAACATCACATCCTTTGTGTCTATCAGACATTGCAACTTAAAGGTCCCATAAAATTAAAATAAAGTTTTTTAGATGTTAGTATCAGTATTGTTAGTATCACTGTAAGCTAGTGTGCTCCAAAACTGACAATTTGTGTTTAGAAGATATGAAGTTGAAGTCACACTAGAGTTTGAGCTTGCAAAATTCTGTCGTATACGGCGCTGCCAAAAGGGGCAGGATTAAACAACATAGACATTAAAAAAAAGCGAGCGATTGCTCCATGTTTTCAATTTCTGTTCAGAGAGGTCATGTTTTGATCCTGGATTGGTCTCACGCAGTCAAGTGATGCGATTTCGCAGGTCAGAGTTCACCAAGCTTGAACTTTGCACCACAGCAACCTGCGAAACTCCGACGCATGACCCTGCGTTTCCGGTCTGACGCATTCGCGTGCGTATGAATGGAAGTCTTTGGGGAGAAAAGCCCAGTGTGACCGCGGCTTAAAACTGATATAAACATGTAAGGCTTGTAGATTGTCACTTCTGCCTAAATGGATCAACATTTTTTGTTACGTCACTTCATATTTTAGTTTCTCATCAAATCGTGACCAATGTAATGCTGTCTGATATCTGACATGCCCCGCCCCCTTCAAGATGCTTTACATTTGATGCGCTTGAGCTCAACCACAGCAAAACACTATTGGCTGTTTTATAAAAAGGGGAGGAGCTACTCTGTATCCCACCCTCTCTTCGTGTTTCGGTTGAGATTATGTCAAGCATCAAATAAAAATGCACATTTCAAAGCACTTTATGGGACCTTTAGGGAAATAAAGGCAAACTGCACTTTTTTTCAAATTGAATCAGCAGATTTATAATTGTTTCTCAAAAGAAGTAGACTTAAATTATTAAATAATAATGTTAGCAACCATTCTGACAAAAAATGATTAGAAAACAGACATTCTTTAATCAGTATGTTTTTCTTACTGTATTGTTCATAATGAGTAGCCTGAGGAATTCTATGTAGGTCAAACATGAATGCGGGGGAGGATAGTCAATGCGATTTCATTTTTATCTTAGACCCTAATTGTGTTGATAATTATCATAATAAGAAGAGTTGTGATTTAAAGCAGAATGACCTTTTCAAGCTCTTGATCTTGTCTGTTCATCAGGGTCTTCCAGTGCTCGTAGAGTTCCACATCATGAGTCTGGATATCCTTCAATGTTCCTTCTCTCAGCACTGAACCATCCTTCATGGCTATGATCTACCATGCACAGAAAGTAAGACAGTTTTCATTTTGTTTTTGATTATCGCCTTTAAAAGCAATCGTAATTAATCAAAACAACCCTTTTTTCAGAAGAAATAGAGATATAGAGGAGCTCAAGTGGTTACCCAGTCAGCATGGATGAGGTACTGCAGCTTATGGGTGACCAAGACTACTGTTCGCTTGTCATCCTGAAGGAACTTAAGAATCCCTTCCTGCATCAGATGATCGCTGAGGTGGATGTCCAGGGCAGAGAAAGGGTCATCCTGCAGGTAAGTAAACCAAAATAGTGTTAGCATTGTTTCAAATTAGCATAGCAGAGTTAGCATTGCTTCCAGTCAGTATGAGACTCGTTAAACTAAGATGTTAGACGCAGCTTTACTTAATCATTGCTTCTACTTAAGACAACATTGAACTGATGTGGTATATAATTGATATGCCACAATGCAGCGCAGTTCAATGAGTCTTTAGGTTTCTAAAGCAACCATCTGTAAAGTATAAACACTACTAATAAATCATAGATATAGGAGGGAGGGAGGATAATACATTTCTATGCACACAAACACACACTCTTTGTCAGGAATGCCCGTGCGGTCACTTAGACCATAGAAAAAAGTTATATAAAATTATAATTTTCGTAATAAAAAAAAATATTTGCACACTGACCACCGGGAAAACTCCTGATCATAGATATATGTATATACGTGTATACATCTCTGGCTTTGGATGGACAGTCTTCCACTGCACCTTGGTCCCACATTCATTTCAAAAGAGAGCTACCCTGTACTAAATAGGCGGCTCTATTGACACATTGCTTCCAATAGACAACAATAGCATTGGCGACATCTAACGTAAATGTCTATGCTAAAATAATAAAAGGGGGTTAGGGGTTCTTATACCTTTTCCAAAGTTAAATTAAGCAATTTTCAAACACTTTCCAGGTTCATTTTCAAGCTTTATCAAGACTTTACAAGTGCGTACAAATTACATATTTACATACATCAACAAATCTTTATAACATTATATTATATTATATTATATTATATTATATTATATTATATTATAT
>CAIGQZ010000320.1:7229671-7242340 GCA_903798205.1 Danio tinwini | reverse complement strand
GGTTCATTCCGCTGTGGTGACCCCTGATTAATAAAGGGACTAAGCCGAAAGAAATTGAATGAATGAATAAATATAAAACTTACACATATATTATGTCAAAACAAACTTTTATTTTGGATGTGATTAATCTTTGCACTAATACAAACATTTTAAAATGTTATTTTAGTTCAAAAATCTTTTTTTAATAACAATTTAGTTTTTTGGGGGGATATTTTGGTTGCAGACGTGTGCTCACACCAAGACGAAACAAATGTGGTGATATCATTTATTCAATCAGCTGAGTTTTTATTACATCCTAA
The DNA here is from genome assembly GCA_903798205.1 of Danio tinwini. Classification (NCBI taxonomy): domain Eukaryota; kingdom Metazoa; phylum Chordata; class Actinopteri; order Cypriniformes; family Danionidae; genus Danio; species Danio tinwini. The sequence continues at coordinate 7,242,041 of CAIGQZ010000320.1, read as the reverse complement.
ATTTTCCAGCACTGAATTCATCCTTATCTAAACCCCGAGAGAGTATTTATCCGAACGCACATGACATCATGGTCATCCGAGCAAAGCAAAAGCATGTTGTGTGAAATCTAATAACTGCTGTCATATCGAGGTGATGACATACAGTGCTCTCATTAATAGCACTGACGCCTCTGTGACATCACGCAGGAAGCGATAAATAACAAGGCAAAACAGAAAATATCAGACCATAGATCATTCTCTCCAATACTGTCACGTTGCTCTCAGGAAAAATAAATACGGTCTAATTAGTAACATAACCACCAGCCCAATATCTGTAGCAAATCAAACAAAAAGAAAAACTGACAGTTATTTAAACAACAGCCTAAATGATTTAACATGGTACGTTACAAACGGCCTCCAAAGTAAATGAGATAATATCATAGTGCTGTGAGAGCGTGACTGGGTTGTGATTTATTTCCATGACTTCAGTTGCATAGTTTTCTTTTTTAACTCCGTTTCCTGTTTTACCATCTATCTGGTATGTGTTTTGGATTGACACTTGTTTTTTAACAGCTTACATGGCTTCATTATTGTCTGTGAGAGTCGAATAATCAAATAATCCAATAATATGTTACTTTCCAAGTTTTTTTGTCTATTTGTAATCATTTTCCTGTTTGTGCAGCAGCTTAAATGGTTTCAATTTGGTCTGCTTTAATTATTTGTCCACACTCATTAGTCAATGTTAGTTCATGTATTTATTAACATGAACTAATAACAAACAATACTTGTGCAGCATTTATTAATCATAAATCAACATTTACTAATGCAATATTATAACCCAAACTTATGTACTACTTTATTTCCATTAACTAACATGAACAAATACTGTAATAAATGTATTGTTCATTGTTTGTTCATGTTAGTACATGCATTAACTACTACAACAAGTGTTACCAATTATTTCAAACGAGAAAAACAGTTCACGTTTCTCAGTTTCTCGCTCAGTATGTTTGTCTATTTTAATAATTCTCCATGTTTTGCCATCGTTCTGATGTGTTTGTGATTGATACTTTTAAGAACTTCTTTTTAAAAGATCTTAATTTGTATTTTTTTGTCTTAACTTTTGTAGCGAATACATTTTCTTTAGAAGCAAAATACGTCTTTTCTAAATCTTTTAGGTAACAATTTACACCATTAGTTAGTGAGATTAGTGAGATACTAACTAATGGTGAGATTAGATTTACACCATTAGTTAATATCTGTTAATGAGAAATTTCATTTCTTACAGCATTTATTAATTGTTCTCTTAACATATGAATTAGTTTTAGGTTAGCACATACTACTTAACCACATTAACTAATTTTGATTTTAACAGTACATCTTAAAAGATACCTTAAACGATTTTAAACTAACATTGATTATTGATTATTAATTCACACAAAACTACATTCACTGTAATGTTAGCTGTTGCACAAACAGGAGAGTAAAACACCTATTTTTACAGTCTTTGTACCATGAAATCTGACACCATAAGTAACTGTAATCTTAGACAATCGAAGCTGGCAATACACACAAAACAGTTCATGCTGTATAATAACACCCTCTTGCTTCGAATGTTATCACACGATTGAATGGGCGTTATCAGTGGTTATCAGCTGATAGATTTGGGCCAGTAGGGGCCTTCTGCACTACTAGTAGGCTAAGAAGGCTGTTATCATCCATCCACACGGTTAATCAGCTATACTAATAGAAAAGGCTCCAGATATGTTTTTACACTTTACTGTGACAACTGGGTTAAGGATTGGGGTAGGGGTAGACGTTAATAAAGTACAATTAATTGGAAATTTAATAATTATATAAACTATTCTCGTTAACTTTTGGCTGCAGCCATATGTAATCTATAGCTGATTAACTATGTGGATGGATAATAAGCTCCTACTGGCCCATATCAATCAGCTGATAACCACTGATAATGCCCATTAAATCAAGTAATGACATTCAAATCTGCTGATAATAAAAGTTGTTTGATGATATTATTTGAATTTGTTATGTAATAAGAGTATATTATATATTTATTATTACATATGATATATGATATATTCTTCTAGAGCGTTGTTGTTGCCGCCTTTATATTTGCTACGTACTCAAACATACTCAAAACGATCATACTTTTCAATCTGAAATGAAGACACACACCTTGTTTGTTCTGTCAATCTCTGTTGAATTGTGCAGATGTTCTACAATCCCAGAAATGCAAAGCGGCCCGGCAAAACCCAACAGGTCTGCCATATACCGAAAAGTGCTGCTGAGGAGGATTGACCCCCCGAATGCCCGATACATGGATTTCCAGATGGATGGGGATTTCTCAGGATCCTCTGTGTTCTGCTGTCAGAATTAGACAAGCAAAGAAACTCTGGTCAACCAAGACTTCAATATGTCATCAGCTATGAAAATATTGTTTAGATGCTAATTTATTTACTCTTAAATCTGTAATTGTCTCCACATACCTTCTGTTCCTCATAGGAGTCCTTCAGACGCAGATAGTTGGTCAAGGCCCTCATTGCGATAGGCAGTTTGCCGATCTTCTTCAGCTCAATAGGTCTCTTGTGGGCTCCAATAATGAGTGGGTTCATCCACCAGTAGGTTGCTTTGGAGAGAAGATTGACGAAGGGTTGGAGGAATCGGACACCCAAGTCCTGCAAGTCTTCTGGGGGCTTCACCCTCTGGGGGTTTGCAAAGAACACGTATTTCTGCAGGTAAAATGCAAATGAAAGATAAAAGTCAATACGGATTTTTAGTAGCATGCTTATTTATTAGAATGTTGGATTGTGAATGTTGAGTTTTGATTTCATGTTTACTGAAGTGTATAATGTTTAACAGATTCCTTGTTCAACTAAAAAGAAGCTTTTGGTGGTGAACAGCTTGGCCACATGTCAGCTAGATCAATATGAAACCAGCACAAACCAATATGGACCACAATTGTGCAAGTCCAAGGTTTATTAACAGGTTAGTAACTAAAATAATATTATCTAGATGGATAAATATGAATGTATTACAAGATTGAATTTGAAAACTAAACTATAATAAAATATAAAATGTAATAAAATATGACATTTAATAAAATATGAAATTTAAGAAAATATGAAATTAAATTCAAATATAAAAATATATTTAAAAATATTAAATAAAATGTGAAATAAAAAAATAAAAATACAATATAAAAATTAAATAGATATAGATATTAAATTCAATATAGAAATTAAATATGAAACAAAATAAGATAACATAAAAATATAAAATATAAAATAAAATATGACAAAATAAAATATAAAAATAGGAAATGAAATATGAAAGAAAATCTAAAATAAAATATGGAAAATGAAAACAAAATATAAAAAATACATAAAAATATGAAATAAAATCTAAAATTAAATATGAAAAATAAAATATAAAATAAAATATCACATACAATAAAATCAAAAAAATATTAAATGAAATATAAAATAAAATAAAAATGTACAAAAATAAATTTGTTAAATATTAAATGAAATGAATTTATATTTAGTGTAACTAAAAAGGTTCTGTAAATTAATCATTTTTATTAAATTATTTTAGAAAAAATTAATAAATCAACTGGACTAGATTATAAAATAGATTAATATTAACAGTATAAACATAATTATAAAATTAAACAAAAATAAATGCCTTAAATATTTTTATATTATATTTGTGTATATAATTGTGTAATTAAGTGCTTACAGAAAATTATAATAAAATAAAAATCAAAAAATAAATAATAAATAATAAACATGTTTACACTCACCCTGACTCTGATAACGTTGATCTCGACAGCCATGAGTAGGCCATAGAGCACCACAAGCAAAGCTGTGATACAGAAACGAAGATGTTGCACGCCCAAGCTCGCCTCGGCAAATTTCCATAACTTTATCATCTTTGTGATGAAAGCCAGAATCCAGTAAATAAATAAGGCTGTGAAAGAGGTTTTAATTAGTTATCAATTTTCATACTCAACCACAAGTCAAAAACTACTTTGACAATGTCTTAAAATATGGTTGGACTATTACGCAACATACAGTACGAACATGCTTTATTTAAATTAGAGTAGGAGTAAATGTTACATAATGAAACAACCACACTGCAAGTACATTTTATTATGAAGTGCCTATTTGCATGATGAAATAGATACTTACCTAGCAGGAGTTTGGGGAAATTGGCTGTTTCTATATTGTGGTAATACACAACCGATGTGGTGGCTGCTATGAAGCCCATAAATGCTGGCATGAAGAGGTGCAAGTGATTAGACTCCATCTGCCTGCAATGCAAGATTTATGCACAAAGAGATAAATAAAACTGCACAGACGCATGGATAAACTGAACGGGTGTGTGTTGAAACCCACGTATTGGAGACGATTCCCTCAGCAATCTCACACACGTGTACAAACAGCAGTGTGAAGGTGAGGATCCAGCGCATGTTGTGGCCTGGGAAATGCAGCCAGGTGTTATGGTGGATCTGCACCTTTGAACTCTGGCTTCCCCAGCCTAGACACACACATACGTAAGGATTTTATAGTATTAATATTTATTAATACACTCTTTGACCACTTTATTCCATCAGCCAATGGATATATCAATCCAATGACAGCAACTTAATGCATTTAAGCACATAGATGTGGTCAAGACCATCTGCTGAAGTTTAAAGAGAGCATCAGATTAGGGCAAATAAAAAGCTGTTTAAGTGACACCGAATGTGACATGGTTGTTGGTGCCAGATGGGCTGATCTGAGTAGTTCAGAAACTGTGATTTTATTTCAAATCCATATCTAGGGTTTACAAAGCATGGTCTAAAAAAGAGAAAAAAATTTATTGAATTATATTTAATAAATTAATAAATATAATTCAAATTAATAAGTAAGTAATAATTAAATAATTAGTATTTTAAGTAATTTTTTTGAGTGTTTAACCCAATAATCTTCATCTCATGTGGATTATCAATCAAGACAAGTCTATATCAAGCACCTACTGTACCTACAGACCTAGTTACTGGCAAACATCAAAAAAACAAACAAACAAAAAAACATGTTAGAACAAGATTGTACATAAATAATGCCCAATTACATGAATGGTTTTCATGCTCATTCCTGAAAGTCATTGATATTTCTTTTATTTTGAGTTTATTACCTATTTTCCCTAGACTTTCAACCATATTTCCTAATTCCTTTGTGTGTTTTTTTGTTGTCATTTAATTTAGTAAAAAAAGAGTTAAGTTTTTTTTGTTTTTATTATTAAAAAACGAGTAATAAAGTATACAATAAAAAAATCTATCAAAAAGATAATCACACTGCACTTGAATAGTTACAATTGTAATCTGATAACTGTCCTGGTGATGACCTGCTTCCTTAAAGAGACAGTTCAGACAAAAAAAAAAAAGAATTCTATAAACAATTACTTGCCCTCGTGTCATTCCAAACCCTTGAGACAGTTAATCTTTGGAACCCAAATTAAATAAAATCGGTTTGTTCAAAGTCCAGGTTTGTTCAAATAGTACCAAGAAACAGTCAAAACCATCCTTTTGTCATTTATTGGTTCAATCGAAATATTATAAAGCTACCACAATACATCTGTGTGCACGCAAAACAAAAATAACAACTTTATTCAACAGCTCGCTATACTGATACTGAGGAACAGAGGGCTGTAATGTTTAAGTACTAAATTAATTATGATGATTTTAAGAAACATTAAAATCTTTTTTTTACGATCCACTTAGTCTTACATTGCTTTTGAGAAATGCAGCCCAGACTGACTCAAGCTGATAGAAAGGTAACTCAAATACCACTTGTTACAACCAAGAACTGCAGAAGGTCATTTCTAAAAAACATAATGCAACCAACCATGAAGCAGATGCGCTACAGCAGCAGAAGTAAACTAAAAGCACCTCTTGTTAACTAAAAGCATCAAACTAAATCACAGATCCTCACCAAAATTGGACAAGACAAGAAAAACATTTCCTGGTTTGATGAGTCTCAATATCTGCTGCAACTTTTGGGTGGTGCAACATTCATGGATTTGAACAACTTAATGACTCCCACATAAATATGGACCAAAATCTGTGACCAATGTTTCTAGCGCCTTGTATTATCTATGCCACAATAGATCTCAGAAAGTTCTGAAGGCAAATAGTGGTCCGGTTATAAGGAAGGTGTACCAAATAAAGTGTCCAGTGAGTGATTATCTTTTTTTATTATCTGAACCACATGACCCAGCCTGTGTGATGTGAGATTGGCAGAAACTCCACCTTGAAACTCTACGTCTGAGACTTGTCTGGCAGTCTGAAACTGTTATAATTGTGTCATTATTATATTATTCGCTAGTGTATCCAAGTAAACAAATCCTTTTTCCTAGACAATTGTTAATCAGCACTTTGTATCTGTCTCCGCCTGTTATGTTTTCCCTTCTTTGGCTAACAGTGTAATAATTCTTCTCTGGGAAACATTTTTTCATTATGAGGTATGGTAAAATGCTTAAAGTCTACAAGAGGAACGGCACTGACACCATTACAGCATTCGCAGAAACATTTTGAGATGCTTTTGAGTAAATGCTCTTGGGGCAGTCAATATAGATAATGAATTGGCAAAGCTAGTTGTGATACAGTGTCTAGATCCCTCAGCTTCTGAAGACATAACGTATGTGAGAAAAAAAAAGTCAGAAAACCAGGGCTTTACAATTTAAGAACTGACTTCCTTGCCAATTTTGAGTTGGAATTTGAATTCGGTTTGCTACACCCTACAGGAAATCGATTTAGATTGGATTAATAAGAACAGGAATTCAATGAACAGTACTAAATAGGAATTGCACAACAGGGGTTTGTTAATGGGTTAATGTAGCAGTTTATTATACAGCACTTTGGAATATTTGATTCTGATTGGTCAGTCACAACATTCTAAAGTGTGTTATTCCCATATAACAACTGAATAAACTAACACATGCTCATCTAGGTACAATAAATCATCTTGACCGTTATTAGTAATTAGTAATTTGATTCCTAAATATATATGCTTATCTGTCATTTAACTGTTCTTGACAGTTTGGTGGCATCTTGCAAGTGAATAACAATAAATAGTAGGATACTGTAAGCTATATCCAGCAGTTCTTCTTTCCCAAAGCTTTACATTACCCTTGAGTTGCGCTTTGTGAGTTAATATTGTGTTGCTCCATTGAAACCAAATGGCAATAAGTGAAAATAAAAAAATAAATATAATAAAATAATATTTCTATCTTTCTTGTAGAATGGTCAGCTAAAAAATATATATATATATATATATATATAAATATATATATATATATATATATATATATATATATATAAATAATAATAAAATAGCATTTGAAGCTGTCTTCTAGTATTGTCAATAAAATTAAATAATGTGAATAAACCGAATTAATCTGAAATTACTATTAATTAAAATAATAAATAAAAAATAAAATTACTTTTTTAAAATGACTACTGTCCTTCTTTAACTTATAGGATGGACAATTAAAAAAATCCAGCCCAAATTAAATTAAATTAAATTAAATTAAATTAAATTAAATTCTCAAAAACACCTGAATAGAACACAACCCTGTGTAGTTTCACAAACTGCAAAGCATTCGCATGGTTGCTGAACATGGGAAAAAAAGACAAGGTTATTCATACCAATGAAGAGAATTGGGAAGGTGATGAAGAGAAGAAATACATGAGGGACGAGGTTGAGGGCATCCACGAAGCAACCGTTGTCCAAGACTCCATTGTCCACGCTGTAGGCGTTACTACCTCTGTCGTTCCCACAGAAAGACAGGGCCATGTCACCTGACTGGGCTAAAGAAGCCTAGACATGATTAAAAAAAAAAAAAAAGTTAGATATGAACATCATTGAATGTAGATAAGTGTGATCCAAAAAAAAAAAACAGGGCATTAAGACAAAAATACAGTTTTTTTTTTCATGCACCTGTCTGTTTTGAGGCTTTTTGTCTTTAAATAAAGTGTTGAATATAAAGTAAACATCCAAAACACTTTGAGATACACTTTATTAATCCCCTCTTTAGAATCACTTACAGAAACCAAACTTCACAGTTTTGTTTTATATCCAGTTGCTGAAGCATATTATAGAGGGGTCTGTTCTTCCTGAAAATCACTCGATTACAGTATATACATAAATTTATTCAATAACAAAAAAACAAAACTGTAAATATTAATATTTTACTGACTGTTCACATTATTTTCTGAATTAATCTACAAAAAAAGAAATCCCCAAAATCAAAATATCTGAATCTAAACTTAAACAAAACAAGAGTTTTGAACCTAATCATATTCTTAAAATGTATGTAAATTAGTGCATATTTAATGAAATATTATCTCATTCATATACTTAGCATTTTAGCTTGTAAATGGGTCATTTTGAATTGTTTACTATTGTTAATTTAATTAACCAACAGGGGATGTATGTTGAGAACTATTGCTTAATTTTTTTTCACCCTATTCATCAGGCTTTGAGCTCAGACTGATCACTGAAAGCAGTTTCCCAATAATCATTATTGACTATGAGGTCAATCAGCATAAGAGCAAGATTAACACATCCTCTCTATGGACAGAGCCTGTACCCTCTTAGTCAAATTATTTAACAACAAACTTTCATTTCTCGCGAGAGCTGTGTTATACAACAGCATGCTGGACAGCAATGTTTGTTTTTGCAGAATATATTCTGATAGACTGAAGCTTCCCCATGTGTGTGTTTCTTTTTGTTTTGTTTTTACAGTTTTGATGCTGTTCATGCCACGTCATAATTACCATCATTTCCACATGACATGTGATGTTAGATCATTCAGACACATAAAGTTATGTGTTCTATGTGTCTTTTAACACTGTCAATGCCTAAATTTAACACCTAATTAAATCGCCATAAGTCAGGTGGTACAGCGGTCAGGGAGTAGCTTTCATAAACTTTAATGTTTGTTATTGTTAGTTTATAAAAAATAATACTTTATCAAATGAATTTAAAAATGTAAAATATAGAGTAAAATATAATATCTAACTTAAATTAAGTGTTCTTCTAGTATGTTCAAAATAAAATAAAGTTAAATAAAATTCCACTCAAATTAAAAGTATTAAAATAAAATTCAATCAGTTAGTCAATTAAGCCAACCCTGTTCCTGGAGACAATCCAACAGTACATATTTTGCATGTCTCCCTTATCTGACTCATTCATTTTAGGTTTTGAAGTCTTTTCTTAAGTTCTGATGAGTTGATTCAGATGTGTTTGATTAGGAAGAGATTGAAAATGTGTACTGGTGGTGTGCCTTCAGGAACAGGGTTGGGAAACACTGAGTTAAGTAAGTATAATTATGTAGTCTTCTATGGTATGTTAAATAAATAAATGTTATTAAAATACATTAAATAATAATCAAATATTGAATGCTGAATTAACTCAGATTAAAGTGGTACATTATCATAACAATATATATCACCATGTTGGAAGAAAATGTTTTGTCTTTCTTTTAAAATTGCTACTTTTTGCCATATACAAAAGAAAGTGTTTTAGTCAGAAATGCAAATATTATTAGCATAAAATGCTATATAAAAGCATATTTAAGAATAATCTATTCTGCAACCAAAGTAGGAAAAAATGGGGCTACCAGAGTATTTAGCTTGTCATGTGACCACAACATGTCGGCCTCCAAGAGGCGACCCCTCACTTAACAATAAAACAACTTTTAACATCATACTAATATAACAGGTGTCTTCATGCCATCATTTATGTTATTACCTATTTGTATTGCTGGGTTCATTAGAATATGAATTCTTAAATAAGTGAATATCCAATTACAAGTGCATTAAAGAACTACAGTACATTATTTTCTCATAAAAACGTAATTCATAGGCATTGCTCTGTGTAAACCAAGCATTATTATTATAGGATTACCACCCACAGAGACGGCTATTCAGTCCCTCTGACCGCTTCAACACTTTCCTTACACTACTTCTGATTTCTAACTGACGTGAACAGTAAATAAATAAGTAAAACCCACAGTGACAGTTATGTTTGATTCATAAATAATGACTTACCGGAGTAATTACTGCGCTTTAGTAGCTTTTCATGCCCGTTGTGTGGTGTTAGAGAGAGTAATTCACAGAGAAATTTATTTTTAGCTGCGATGTATCAGCTGCTCATGGTCTCTCTCTCTCTTTCTCTCTCTCTCTTGGATCGTATTTCCAAACTTGAACAGGAATGTTGGCATGAACGTACAAACCGTCCTGACGAAAAATAGAGAGAGAGAGAGGGAGAGAGAGAGAGAAAGAGAGAGAGATGAGCTGCGACTGTGTCTCTAAACCTTGCAGGCTTCTTGCTTACACAGCATATTTGACCATCAGTGCCGTGTGTGTGATGAACAGACATCAGCCTCTTAAAATACAATCAATGTAGTTATATTTTAGAATATTATTTTAATTTAAATTAATTTCTAACTGAATATATATATTAAATGTAATTCATTCCTGTGACTTTGGTCTTAAGTGTCATATGACTTTTACTCAAGATGGTGTTCAAGACATATTTCAAATAAATGTTAATATTTTAAACATTATTGGCTATAATTGTTTAGTTGAAGTAGGAATTGTTAAGTGACTACAACATAATGAACTTTTTTTTAAGGTTTTTACAAGCATATCCTGTAAGTACGCTTTTTGTCACCCATTTTCTGACAAATGCTTTCCCAACACGCAATGGGGCATGAATTGTTATGGTATATATTTTTGTCATCAAATTTAGCAGTTCCTTGTGGATGACAAGATGAGATTTGTTCATTACTTATACAGACTTAGGTGCCAATTTAATTAAATGATTACAATTTATGTTATATTGTTTTGTTTACAATGTATCTAAATGAAGCAGCTATCAAAACAAATCAACAGGAAACAGCTTAACAATTAAGTTTACTCAATTATAGACACGTTTTACATCCACAAAATAAGTAACACGTTTGCTAAATTGAAATGATTCACTTTTAAGTAGCTCATTGATTTAACTCACTCAACAGTAAACGAGCTAATCCATAATAATGCTAATAATTTGTGAGCTAAATGCTGTATTTATAGCGCAATCTAATCTCTACACCCAAGTGTCATGCTGTTACCTGGGCAAAACAAGTTCACCTGACAAAGAAACGAAATCTCAGTTTAACCTTGTTCTAATGCCTCAACACGAGCACGGTGAACCAAATTCAGTTTATGACATTCCATATTGAGTCAAATACAATTAAAACACAACGTAACAACAACTACACATCATTTGACGGCCATTGTAATAAGATGAAGCATCTATAGCGTCGTTCAGGATCAACCGCTGGCATTTCAGTGTAATAATTTAAGATTTAATGCACCAAGGTTGCGCACACACTCACCTAGATGCCTCCGCTTGTAGTTTTTGTCATCGATTATGACAGAAACCCGGCTCCGACATCAGCGGGAAGACTGTAAACGCGACGCTGCTGGATCTCTGTGTCCTTGCGGTATTGAAGAAAGCGCGCATCGGGGATTCGGCATAGCGTTGCTATGGCGTCAGATGCGAAGGAGGGATGCCCGTGCACGAGCGTGTCTCTGTCTCCCATTGATGTAGGTCATGTCACAAATAACGGGATCATGAGGAAGATTTGACCGGCAGGTGCATAAAATTACTCCACGAAACGAAAGAGGATTGACTGGCGGCTTGAAAGCTGAAATTAAGATGGAATGTGCGATAATTCGCCACATAAACGAAGTCAAGCGTAATGATTTCATTTGAGGGGTGTAGATTTTGTTTATGGGCTTTAGTATCCGAGTGGCAAAACATTTTTACAAATCAGTGATTCATTATATTCTCATGGCAGTTTACTTTTGGTTTGGTTTGCTGCATGTGTTTTTTTATGATACTCCAAAATATCAACCCTCTCAGCGCGTGCTGTCTCTATTCGTCAGCCAAAATCATGCAGTCTCATGGGATTTGTAGTTTATTTTTTTTACGTTTGTAGTCAGTCTTCTTGTCTGCCCATCCATCCATCCATCCATCTATTCGTCCGGTGTCCTGACATTTTATTACCCATCAGATTATACCAACACTGTATTCGAATGGTTCTGAGGTTGGAGTTAGGGATAAGGTAGGTTAGGGCAACATTACAGCTTCATATCACACTACTAATTTACACTGGTAGCAAAATCTGATGGGTAGCATATTGTGTCGTCAAAATGTGCTACCTACTTTTTCAATGGGAGGCAGGACAATCTGACAAGGTAGGACAAATCGACAGAACACCGTCTGTCCATCCATCCATCCATCCATCCATCCATCCATCCATCCATCCATCC